>CAUOFW020006554.1:0-23674 GCA_963454935.2 Ilex paraguariensis
AATCTTGGATTTTGTAGGTGCTAGTCTAACTACCTTTGGTTACGCGGTAGGGCCCTTCCCAATTTGGTCCTAACTTTCCTTCGCGTGCATCCTTTGTAGCGAGGATCACTTTTTTGAGGACCAAATCCCCAGGTTGAAGGAACGGGGCTTCACCCTCGAATTGTAGTACCTTGTCATGCGCCGTTTATACTCCGCGTTGCGGACTATAGCCATCTCCCTCGCTTCCTCCACCAAGTCGAGGTTGCTGGGAGTCCTTCCTCGTTGGTGATGGGATCGTGGTGCTGGACCCTTAGGGAGTGTACCCCTATCTCAACAGGGATGACCGCCTCGGTTCCAAAGGCGAGGGAAAAAGGAGTCTCCCCAGTAGGGGTTCTTGGCGTGGTTCGATAAGCCCACAGTACGCCTGGCAGCTCCTCTACCCAAAGGCCCTTTGCTTTTTCAAGCCTTGTCTTTAAATTGCGTAGCACCGTTCTTACCATGACCTCTGCTTGTCCATTTGCTTGTGGATGTGCCGGGCTGGAGTGAGGTTGTTTTATTTGAAGGTCAGAACAGAAAGAGTTCAGCAGCTTGTTGTCAAACTGCTTGGCGTTGTCGCTGACAATGGCATGGGGAATCCCGAAGCGACAGACCAAGTTTTTCAGATAAAATCTTTGACCTTTGCGTCTGTGATTTTTGCTAAAGGTTCTGCCTCTGACCACTTGGTGAAATAGTCGACTGCCACCACTACGAACTTGCACTGCCCTTTGCTTAGAGGCAAGGGGCCTAGGATATCGATGCCCCACTTGGAGAAAGGCCATGGGCTTGAAATGGTTGTTAGCTCCTCAGGTGGTTGCCTCGGCACAGTCGCAAAGCGTTGGCACTTGTCGCATTTTTTGGAGAACTCCTGGGCGTCCCTTATCATGGTAGGCCAGAAGTAGCCTTGTCTGAGCGCCTTGTGGGCAAGGGAACGCCCTCCAGAGTGATTCCCACAGATTCCTTCGTGGATTTCTCGCAAGGCATAGTGAGCTTCTTCAGGTGAAAGACATCGTAACCACAGCAAGGAATAGCCTCTCTTGTATAGAGTGTCCTGCAAGATGGCAAACTTGGAGGCCCTTATCCTTAGCTTCCTGGCCTCTAGGGGATCATCTGGTTGCACACCCTCTTGGAGGTATGCCCTGATTTGGGTCATCCAGTCTGACTCAGTAGATACACAGTCAATATTTGTGGCCTCCATGTCCATCCTGCTCGGCTCGCACTGGTGACCAATTAGTACTGGTTCCCCTGATGAGGCTTCCATGGATGAAGCGAGCTTTGCGAGTGCATCGGCAGCCATATTATCCTCTCTGGGGATGTGGTTTATCTGGAAGTAGTGGAATTTTGTGATCATGTTTCTAGCCATGCTGAGATATTCTTGCATTTTGGCTCCTTTGGCTTCGAACTCGCCCCTGACTTGATTGACTATCAGCTGAGAGTCACTGTAGGTGGCAAGGTGTTGAACCTCCATTTCCATCGCTAATCTTAATCCAGAAAGGAGGGCTTCGTATTCCGCCTCATTATTGGAAGCATAAAAGTGGAGCTTCATCGCATATCTGAGAGTGGTGCCATCTGGGCTGATCAAAATTAAGCCCGCTCCTCCTCCTTCACTAGTCGAGGAGCCATCTACATAGAGTTTCCAAAGCAGATGAGTGGAGAATTTGGAATTTGAAGTGGAAGACCGGGGAGGTGCAGCCTGTGATGCCTGGGCATCCAGAGGTGAAGCCTGTGGTGCCTGGGCATCCGGAGGTGCAGCCTGTGGTGCCTGGGCATCCAGAGGTGCAGCCTGTGGTGCAGGAGCTAGAGGTGCAGCCTGTGGTGCCTGGGCATCCGGAGGTGCAGCCTGTGGTGCCTGGGCATCCAGAGGTGCAGCCTGTGGTGCAGGAGCTAGATGTGCAGCCCGGGATGCCTGGTCATCAGAAAAGTTGTTTGGGCTCCTGAGGAGGAGACTTGGGCGCCTGCTTGAGGGTCTTTGTTAGGCTTCTTGATGTCTCCGTTGGGCATTTGGGGATCCTCACTGTTCCCATCTTCTGTTGGTGTGAGTTCAGCTACGAAATCTGCTAGGGCTTGTGCTTTGATGGCCGTCCTAGGTTGGTACTGAATGTCGAATTCCCCGAGTTCTACTGCCCATTTAAGAAGTCTGCCAGATACGTCCGGCTTTCCCAAGATTCTTTTAAGAGGTTGGTCGGTGATGACCACCATACGATGGCCCTGGAAGTAGTGTCGCAGCCGTCTCGCTGTCGTGACCAGAGCGAGTGCCAGTTTTTCTAGTGCTGAATATCTGACCTCTGCCCCCCGGTATGCCCTGCTCACGTAATAAACTGGTTTCTGCACTCCATTGTTGTTTCTAACGAGCACTGAGCTTACCGCTGATGGGGAAGCAGAAAGGTATAGATGGAGAGTTTCTCCAGGGGTAGCATGTGACAGGAGGGGAGGTGCTGCTAGGTAGGCTTTGAGCTTTTGAAAAGCCTCCTCTGCCTCAGGTTTCCACTCAAAGGCTTTTCGGAGAGTTTTGAAAAAAGGGAGACATTTGTCTGCAGATTTGGAGACAAACCTATTTAATGCTGCGATTCTTCCATTGAGGCGCTGGAGCTCCTTGGTTGAGGAAGGTGACTTCATGTCAAGAATGGCCTTGATCTTGTCAGGGTTCGCCTCAATTCCCCTCTGATTGACCATAAAGCCCAGGAATTTACCAGACCCCACACCAAAGGCGCACTTCTCAGGGTTGAGCTTCATGTGATAGGACCTCAGGACGTTGAAAGTTTTTTGGAGGTGATCGATGTGGTCTACTGCTGCAAGGCTCTTTACCAGCATGTCATCCACGTACACCTCCATTGTTTGCCCGATCTGAGACTGGAACATCTTGTTCACCAGCCGTTGGTAGGTTGCCCCAGCGTTCTTTAGCCCAAAGGGCATGACCCTGTAGCAGTATGTCCCCTTTGGCGTGATGAATGATGTCTTCTCTTGGTCTGGGGGATGCATGCTAATCTGGTTGTACCCCGAGTATGCATCCAGGAAAGTGAGCAACTCATGTCCAGCGGTGGCGTCGATGAGGAGGTCAATCCGCGGCAGCGGATAACTATCTTTTGGGCATGCCTTGTTTAGTTCTGTGAAGTCGACACAGAGGCGCCACTTCCCATTAGCCTTAGTAACCATTACTACGTTGGAGAGCCACTCCGGATACGCCACTTCCCTGACTGCCCCGTTATCAATCAGCTTTCTAACCTCCTTGTCCATGGCTTGGGCCCTTTCAGTGGAGGTTCCCCTTAACTTTTGGCGAACAGGCTTGTACAGTGGATCGACATTGAGGTGGTGGGTAGCTACTTCCGGGTCGATGCCCTCAAGGTCCTCATGCGACCAAGCAAAGATGTCCATATTACGCTTCAAAAAATCAATCAACAGGGGAGCCAGCTCTTCAGAAAGGGAAGAGCCAATGTAAATTCTTCTGTCTGGGTGCTCCTTTTCTAAAACCACAGGGATGAGTTCCTCGACTGGTTCTCCTCTTTCTGTTGCGGAGTCATCCCTTGGGTCAAGGACCTCAACCTGTAATGCTTCTTGGGGCTTCCTAGCCTTCATAGAGGATACATAGCACTCTCTGGCTGTTATTTGGTCCCCTTTGACCTCTCCGACACCATTTAAGGTTGAAAAGCGGAGAACGAGATGGTAGGTAGAGGGCACAACTCTCAATGTGTTAAGAGCTGGCCGCCCTAATATGATGTTGTAGGCTGACGGGCACTCTATTACCAGGAAGTTGACCATGACTGTGGAGCTTCGGGGTCTTACTCCGGCGGTGACAGGAAGTGTGATGGATCCAAGGGGATACACTTTTTCCCCTGAGAATCCAATGAGGGGTGACCTGATTGGTTGTAGCCTCTCCCTGCCCAGGTTGAGCTTGTCATAGGCCTCTGCAAGCAGGATATCCGCAAAGCTACCACTATCCACCAGGATCCTCTGCACATGAAAATTGGCCACCGTCATGGTGAGCACCAAGGGGTCGTCATGGGGGTGTTGGATTTCCTCCAGGTCCTTGTCTGAAAAAGATATGACCACGTCGCCTTCCTGCTTCGGCACCTTAGATGGGCGCATCTCGTAGACATGTCTTGCCTTCCTGGCATGGGCCTTCATCGCGGAAAGTGATTCTCCCCCACTGCTAGTCCCCCTGAGATGGTGTGTATTTCCCCCACTGGCTGCTGATCTTCCTGGTTGTGAGGTTGTGGTGCTCGTTCCCTTCCAGCAACGTACTGGCGTAAGTGACCACGCTGGATGAGCCCCTCAATTTGCCTCTTGAGGTCGTAGCAATCATCGGTGTCATGCCCGTGGTCACGATGGAAGCGGCAATACTTGTTAGGATTTCTGCGATTTGGAGGAGACTTCATTTTTCCAGGCCACTTTATCGCGGGGTCATCCTGGATCTGGAATAGGATGTGTTCCACGGAAGCATTGAGGGGAGTGAAGGGTTGACGGTTCCTCTGAGGAGCAGGACCTAGCCGGTCCTTGACAGGGACTTTCTCTGTCCTGCCATGTTTGTTGCTGGTCCCCTTCTTATCGTCCCTCTCCCTTTCCTTCCTTTTATCCCCTGCTTTGGAAGACTCACCCCGCCTGGCCCTTGTGATGTCTTCTGCGTTTATGTACTTTTGGGCCTTGGCTAGCAGCTCTGGCATGCTCTTCGGTGGACGCTTCAGAACTGAGAAAAGGAAGCTTGATGAACGGAGGCCACCCAAGAAGGCGGTCATCGTCACCTTGTCGTCGGGTTCATCAACTTGGAGTACCTCCTCGTTAAAACGAGTGAGGTAACTCCTCAGGCTCTCCTCGCGATCCTGCTTTATACTAAGTAGGTGCGTAACTGGCTTCTGGTGGCGACGCCCTCCAATGAAGTGTGAGACGAATGATCTGCTAAGCTCGGCGAAAGAGGAAATAGAGGCGGGGGAGAGCTTAGCAAACCACTGTCGGGCAGACCCCTTTAACGTGGTTGGGAATGCCCTGCACATGATTTCGTCTGGTACGTTGTGCAATTGCATCAAGGTCTTGTAAGTGTCGAGGTGGTCCAGTGGATCCTTTGTTCCATCAAAGGTCTCCACAGATGGCATTTTAAACTTCTGAGGGAGGGGGTAGTTTGCTACATCAGGTTTGAAAGGCGTATCAGTACGCCTTACCAGGTGGTCAACAGTCTCGGGTCCCTGTGCCTTCATGGCGTTGAAGACATCACCGAGTTGATTCTGTACCTCCTTTATCTTTTCGTCCCAATGATTGGGGGCTCCTCTGGAATGATCATGGAAGTGGCTTCCATGCTCCATGCTTTGGTTTTCACCCTCATCCTCCTGGAGATAAGGGTCCTCTCCCTGAGAAGCAAGGGGAGGGGGAAGTGCAGCTCCCTCATGTTGGGCTTCCCGAAGTGGGGTGCCCAATGGGGCGCCCGGGCGTGGAGCAACAGAGCGTGGTGCTCCTTGATGTCCAGGATGTGGAGCTCCCTGGGGGTGCTCTATGTTGTGCACCTCCGTGGGGCCCTCCATGTTGTGCATCTCCGTGTGGTGCTCCACGTTGTGCACCTCCGTGTGGTGCTCCACGTTGTGCACCTCTGTGTGGTGCTCCACCTTGGTGTCCTCCATACTGTGCACCTCCGTGTGGTGCTCCTCCTTGTCCAACAAGTATGAGTTGCAGTAACTGTTGGTTTTAAGCAACCAATTGCTGCATGGTCTCCAATATTTGTTGGGGATTCAGGGCTAGAGTATCCAGAACAGGGTTGATAGGCGGGGGAGCAACCTCCTCCTCTCGTGGAGGATTGTCTTCGTGTTGGTTCATGGATCGAGTAGTGATCGCCATTAGTTAATGGATGTAATGTTCAGGAGTGAGAATTTTGTCGATTCCCACAGACGGCGCCAAACTAATGATGCACAAAAATGGTTTTGCACACCACCTGTCAAGTGTAGATAATAAATGCAGTGAAATCGATGAAAGAATTAAAGAAGACACAATTTATAGTGGTTCGGTCAATTCGACCTACGTCCACTCTTCAATGGCTTCAGTTGCCGGGTATTTTATTAATTCAGAGGTATGGAGAATAGAGAGATACAAGCTTTGAGAGAATGGAGAATCAAAGAAAGTGGTCTCCGGTCGTCGATCTATCCTCTGTCAGTGTTGGTGGGGCGTGACCTTCATCTCTCGTCTCCTCCAGATTGGGGCTACTTTATAGCAGCTAAAGATCACTCTTGTGGAGATCGTGACTTATCCTCAAGGCTACTTTATCGCAGCTAAGAGATCATTCTGGTGGAGATCATGACTTATCCTCAAGGCTACTTTATCGTAGTTAAGAGATCATTCTGGTGGAGATCATGACCTATCCTCAACGGAAGGAGGAGGTTGAGGAGCTCTTCATGAAACGTGGTCAAAGCTTGGGCCGTTTCCTTCGGTGGTGCAGATAAGCTTCTCATGCTCTCCTCTTGATGACGTGCTAAGCAAAAAGTCTAACCGGTTTTGGACTGTCTTGGGCTTGGTAGATTCAAAATGAGGTTGGGCTCCTCAACTGGAGTTGGACTTTAATACATGAATTGGACTATTTGGCTTAACCCATCACCTTTAGATGCAAATTACCGTTAGTATATCAATACTGAAGCTAGTTAAATATAAGAATGTAATTACTCTATCTAACAAAATGAATTTATTCTCACTAA
The DNA here is from genome assembly GCA_963454935.2 of Ilex paraguariensis. Classification (NCBI taxonomy): domain Eukaryota; kingdom Viridiplantae; phylum Streptophyta; class Magnoliopsida; order Aquifoliales; family Aquifoliaceae; genus Ilex; species Ilex paraguariensis. The sequence continues at coordinate 6,681 of CAUOFW020006554.1, forward strand.
CATAAAATTCTATTGTTGAAAGTGAAGTAACACGTTTGCCTGTGCTAACTACCAAAGAAACTCATTGCTCAAAAAAAGCCCCATTGTTCGATTGATCAGCTATAAAATCTTTATCGAAATACACTCAAAATTACAGAGGATAATGATCATGACATTGAAAAATGTACTTTTTCTTAGATTAATAGCATCCAATATTTCAATATCTCTAACAAGCTTGTATTCTCCTGTTCAGTAACCCTCTCGCAGCCCTACTTCCCTTCAGTTGGCTCCTCTATCCCCCACCCCAGCATATAGTGGTAAATGCATGTACCATAAACTTTAAAACCATATTCAAAATTTCACAACATAATTTGGACTATCAAAAGCAAAAACGTTAATGTAGAAAGTCCAGAAAAAAACATTATCATTTAAAAGAAATTACATAATAATCATCAATAGATAGTCTACTTCATATTGTGGTGACAATAATTCTTCTCTAAAGAGGAGCACAATGTTTCTTTTTCCGCCTCCACGTCCATGCAAAAATCAAACCCTTTGTGAGTCCATTTTTAGACATTTGAAATTTAAATGCTTTTCTTATTATGGTAATGCACATTATTTGGTCCATGTTTTTGGTCATTGGTCAATCTAACATTATTATTGTTAGATATAGGTTGGGTCATGGACCCGAAACAGGGGCGCCCATTGTAGGTTGACTCAAAATTAAAGAATGCCTAAGGAGGCATGTTTTTTAGATGTATCATTTACCAAGAAGTATCCTTTACCACAAAAAATATATGTCTGTTAAATATTAACAGACATGTTCATATGGGATGTATCTCTTAATGATACTCATTAGTTGTCTATATAAACCCAAGGCAATGCAATAGATTACACACCTCTGATAATTCATCTAACGTTAATATCTCTCCTACTCTCTCTCTCTACATAACATTTGTAAGACTTTTGTGCTATAAAAAACTTGGTGTTGATTCGTCTTATATAACAACACCATATTGTTCGAACAATTAAAGAAAAGATGTTGATTTAAATTCTAAAATACGTGAAATATTCTCAAACGATTTTCGGATTAAAACGAATAAGGTATGTCTTTGATCCTACGCTTCCACAATGTGTCTTTGGATTCTCAACAATTATTTCTCTAATTCTTTTTTAAATGAAAATGATACTCAAGCAAATTAGTGAAATTGTTAATTTGTTCCTCGTGATTAATGATACAAGCAAGTTAAATTCAATGTTACTTGGTAGCATCTTTTTCAACTAAAACTTTAAGCGCAATGTTAATCAAGTTCATAAACTATCATTAGTCTCGCCACTTGTTTTAACATAACATTCTTATTTGAACCTTATTTATTAATTTAATTTATTGATCTAATCACTCATAACTATTAGATTGATAGTGGGATTCAGTATTCTTTGAAACTTGTTATCAATTTAATGGTTGTGATAGATTATGTCAATAAAATATGTTAAAAAATTAGATTTCAATTAAGTATTATTCTTTTTAGCGACCAAACACATATTCACGACCGCACGCGCCTTGAGGGGAGCGTGGAAAAGAGTACACGGCTCTTTGTTTTCTGATTAAACAAAGCTCAAATATGATAGAATGGCCAAACAAGTGGCTCAGAGATTTTTCTTTGGTGCGCTGGCGAGTAAAGAGATATGTGGGTCCGCCACGTGTGCGGCTCTTCTCTTTTCAGACTTTTTTTACGATTAGATCAATAATAATGTTATACTGATCAAATTTTAGACCAAATTAAGAATTCAAATGACATGACAACTGACTTGTACTTTTTTATTTGGTGTCATATCATTTGGATCCCAATAAAGACTCCAAATAATCAACTGTCATGTCATTTGAACTCTTAATTAGTCTAAAAATTTAGTCGGTATAACATTACTGTTAATTCAATAACTGTATTGCATTAGATCACTAATTAAATCACTAAATTAAGTCCCTATAGCACTAATCCATTAAATTAGGCATATGATTAATTCCCTATAGCATTGATTTAAAATTCTTGAGCATAAAATGTTGTTTTTATATGGCCAAGTCTTCAATAATTAAGCAAATAATTGTACTTTAATTTTTATTTTTTTATAAAAAAAAATCTTCAAGATTCGAACACACTGTATAGATTCGAGTATCTTGACACTTGTCTAACCTTAAAACGACCTAGTTATCGAAAGACAATTAGAGTGCCCAAATGTTGAAGTTTTTAGTAGGTGGTCGAGGAAGAGTCCTCCTTTCTTCATACACATCATTTCATTTCAATGGTTAACATCATTGGTCACTTGACCATCAGATGTGAACTAAAATAAAGATTGTTGGAGCTCTCTGTCCTTTAACTTTTTGAAAATTATTAGGACACTTGTCTAACCTTAAAACGACCTAGTTATCGAAAGACAATTAGAGTGCCCAAATGTTGAAGTTTTTAGTAGGTGGTCGAGGAAGAGTCCTCCTTTCTTCATACACATCATTTCATTTCAATGGTTAACATCATTGGTCACTTGACCATCAGATGTGAACTAAAATAAAGATTGTTGGAGCTCTCTGTCCTTTAACTTTTTGAAAATTATTAGGATCCCCCCCCACCCCACCCCACCCCACCCCACCCTGACATTAAAGAACGGTTATGTGGTAGAACCACTTTGTTGAGATTGTGTTACTCTATCATAACTGTGGATCGATGTCAATGTTTAGATTCCTGTCACGTCTATATAGTTGGATCATAATCAATTGCACTCACTATTGGATTCGTCTCGCGAAATCTAATTATCCAGTCATTTTTTGTCAAATTCCGAGACAATCAAATTTTCGTGTTTTACAAGACGATCGAGTGGGCCATGACTTAAAAATGAAAAATGGAATAAAATTTTAAAAGTTGAAAAATAATTTAAAGGAAGTTTATATAAAAATATTTTGAACTTGAACCGAGACGAAATTAAATTATTTCAGGACAAAATCGGACCCAAAAATGGAGGTTGTGTGGCGCAATGAGAGCCAAGCATTCAAGGAGTATAAATAGGGGAGAAAAATCAGATTTTCTCCCCCATTTACCCATCAGATTTTGTTGGAAAGAGGAAGAGAGAGAAAAAACTCTAACTTCTCTTTACGATCTATAAAGTTCTTTCGGTCGGAATCTTTCAGGCCAAGTATTAAAGTTGATCTATGCGATGAAGGGCTACGTCTACGTACCAAAAAAAAGACAGATTTCCCAGAAGTTTTCAAGACTAGATTTTGGAAAATTAAAGGGGTTGATCTTGGTTAGTGTTTTTGAAGGTTATACAATCTTGTTTTATTCTTCAAGAGGTAGGATTTTCTCCCTAATTAGATTTATTTTCAATCTAGGGTTGTGATATGAAATGTGTAGGTTGTTAGAGATGTTTAACATTTGCCTATTGTTGTTAAAATTGATGAAATAAGTATTAGAAATGGGTAAAAATCAATTCTAGCTTGAATTGGTGTGTAGAAATTGCTATCTTGTAATTTCTTAGAAAAATTGTGTTTATGTGGGCATGTTATGTATTTATATTGTGTCTTTGTGAATTAAGTATATTATTAGCATAGATTATGGAATAACATGTTTGAGATTGATGTCGGTATATGCATATGATATATTAACACTGTGATTATTGATGGTTATTGAAATATTCAAATTGTGCACATGACATATGGAACATATTGTTAAAATTACAATTGAGATCTTAGTTGCATAATGATGAGAATTGTAAATTGTACATATATATTTGCATAAGCACGAGAAACATCCCATTTTATGGGCATTTGACATGAGTATGGGTGTGTGTGCATGTTGTTGGATCAAACACCATCTTTAATAGTTGATAAGTAGACTCGGTACAATCGAACCAAGGTTCGACAGAGTCGTACGGTTGCATGAAAAACTTGTGTCAGGTATAGCAAGAAGGGCCAGATACTCCTTCGGATGCAAGATCCGGTTACTGATTTATACACTCCCACTGGTGAAAGTCTAAAAAAGTGTATCGGTGTGTAGAACCGGCAGTGAGACACCAAAATTCTGCTACCCAACAAAGACACATGGTTTATTTTTAAAAAAAGACTGTTAGATGTACAACATCAATGACAATGACTTGAAAAAACTCGATTTTATACTCATGGCAATGCATGGGTGATTGGAGCTGGTAAAAGCTCGAATTGAGTTGCATGTGTGAGTCTCATCTCATAACATGACATGTCATAAAAGATCCATCATTGAATTGCATATTCTTGAATGATGATTATTGCTTATTGAATTTGCATGTGAGCATTTCATATATATTTAGGTTGGGGAGTAGCCTATTTAGGAGATACATTATTGAGTGTGACTCACCCTTTTATGGGGACAACATTTTAGGTGTGGGATATGAGCCGATAGATGGCTCTCACTCAGGCCCTCATTGACGAAGAAGAATCGAAATGTGACTTTAAATTATATTTTTGTAAAACTAAGATGTTATCTAGTTTTTGGGACATTAATTGTATGTAAAGGATTGTATCGAAGTTGCATGAACTGTATTTTATTTAAAATGTCATGTTATATGAGTTGGGTTGTTGTACAAAGTTGGAATAAATTGAAATTAAAAAAGGATGGAAATGGGTGGAAATTGGTGAGACCCACCGGTAGAATGACGAGTTCTTCTACCGACAGAACTTGTCCAGTAGGTTAAATCTACTGGTAGAACTTTAATTTTCGTGGTAGAACTTTTCCAGTGGGCTAAACCTACCTGTAGAACTTTTCCAGATCTTGCACATCTTCTACCAGTAGGTTTTGTTAAAATCTCAAATTTTGAAATGTTTTGCTAGGCCCATGGGTCATGGGTTTTTTTTGTTCAAATGACATAAATGAACATTAAATGAGGATAAATTGTTGTATATTGGATCTCAGTTGGATCATATGATCGAAGTGTACACATGTTGTGCATTTGGAAGTGTCCGGTACAAGGGAGACTCTGCTTAAACTTTGTGTTTTTGTGATCCCGGTAAAAGAGATGTTGTCCGTGGTGTCAGATTATGCGACATTCACGAATATTTTCGTTGGTTAATGGGTGATCACGATTTTAGGGGCGTCATATGACATGTGGACCTCGTTTGTTGTATTGAGCTACTTTCACACTCGGGATACAATGTCTCTTGGGATTGAGAAAGGTGTTTGAGCATTAATTCAGTTTGGAATACTTGCTCTATGCATAGTAATTGACGCGATGTGTGGCAGAGGACAAACAACCATTTTGTCACATCAACATCGGGATCTACAACGAATCTCGTGAAGGAAGGAAGAATGCATGACTCTTGCTGACGTAGATCAACAGGTTGATATCTTGGGAGGCATCTCAATAAGTGCTCGACACTTAACCATAAATGCTCGATGCTTCTCAATTGATGATTGACGCAACTGAACAAATTCTTGACGGGCATCATTGAATGCTCGGTTCCCTAAGTACTTGTAAGATGTTCATAGGCGTACTAAATGTGCAGCTCGAGAATTGAAAAATTATTGATATGACAACCTCGAAGGAAGATTTTAGTCGTAGTATATTAGACCTATTGGCTTGATGTGATTCACAAGTTTCCTTGTCATCATCTCTCAATGTATATATAGCTCAAAGGGTTGGACCTCAAGTACACATATGCTCAAATAAACTTACAGTGCTTCATCATCTTTGCCTTGAACGCTAACTGTTGACTGACTTAGACATCGAAGGGGATACACCAGACACGTCTCCAGCCTCCCTTCTAATCTTGTTTCTTGTTGCAAGAATCTCACCCCTTGTTCAGTCAGGTGTTATTATCTCAAACTAGTTTGAGGAGGTTTCAACCCGCACAATTCCTTTTACAAAACCCTACTAATCCTTCATTGATTTTGGGTCTTTGACAAGAAATCCAGATGTAACTTCATTTAATTAATAATAACAAGTTTTTATTTGAAAACTTCTCAAGTAGTTTCAACAGTAATGACTAAATTTGGAAAGAGAAAATTGAGAGGGAAATGTGTTATGGAAAGAGGTGTTATTATCTCAAACTAGTTTGAGGAGATTTCAATTCACACAATTCCTTTTACAAAACCCTACTAATCCTTCATTGATTTTGGGTCTTTGACAAGAAATTTAGATGTAACTTCATTTAATTAATAATAGCAGATTTTTTATCTAAAAACTTCTCAAGTAGTTTCAATAGTAGTGACTAAATTTGGAAAGAGAAAATTGAGGGGAAAATGTGGTACAGAAAGAGAATAGGGAAACAATTTGAAAGAAAAATTAAAGAAGTAAAGCTTTTGGGAATATTTGAATTTTTTTTAAAAAAATTAAGTTTGTTCGTTGGAAAGGTTCATATCAATTTAAGTTTTTTACTGAAATTTGAGTGAGAGTTTGAGTTATTGGAGATGAGATGGTCTTAGAATGTGACTAATTTAGTAGTTGTATTGAATTAAATCTGTAACTAGTTCCACAAATCAGGTTGTTATAGCACTGTTCTAATTTAAATATTTTGAAACAATTATGTGCATAGTAGAGTTGTACTCAAAATGCTAAATTATATTATCAGCAATAAATCTAAACAAAGTTGAGATGGCCGAGTTGGTCTAAGGCGCCAGATTAAGGTTCTGGTCCGAAAGGGCGTGGGTTCAAATCCCACTCTCAACACTACCCAATGTTTTACTTTTTCATTTTCGTTTCTTTCTGAGCCCGCGCTTTTTGATCTGCCCCAACCACAAAATCCCAATCCCAGTACTAAAAACCCAAATCTGCGAAACCAAACTGGTGGCGAAATGGCACAAGCAGCGAGACTGAATTTCCGAATGCAGAAGGAGCTCAAGCTCCTCCTCACCGACCCACCTCCCGCCGCCTCCTTCCCTCTCCTCTACCCTGACTCTGACCTCTCTTCATTTTATCTCTCCTCCATAGACGCCCGTAAGTCCTCTCTCTCTCTCTCTCATACGCACACACGCATAGATATATTTGGATGTATGTTTGAAGTTATTGATCTAGGCATGTGCGTGTGCGTTCATGTGGGTGTGTCTCTCTTTCTTTTTCTTTTTTTCCCGTTAAATTCACAGAGATTGAAGGTCCTGAAGGAACTGTTTATGCTAAGGGGGTCTTTACGATAAAGATTCAAATACCCGAAAGGTGTAATTTACAATTCCATTTTTTTTTTTCTGCTTATTCTTGTTTGGGCAAACAGCGATTGTTGTATTGATAATCGTACGTTAAATGTTTATATTTTTTACTTTGGTTGATTTTGGTAAGTGTAACTTCTCTGGGCGAATTGAGAATTTTTGTGGGTTTTTAGGTATCCATTTCAGCCTCCAATTGTGACCTTTGCTACTCCTATCTATCATCCAAATATTGATAATGGAGGGCGGATCTGCCTAGACATTCTCAATCTTCCCCCAAAGGTTCGTTTTCCAATAGCAGCGATTGGCGCTTCTTTTGTGAATGTTTAGGACTATTCATTTGATTTTGATTCAAAGCCTTCACAATGCAAAAGCTCTTAACCATGGTCATGTACACAATGAGTTGACACAGCTTAATTAAAACTGTGCAGTTCTGTTATTTTTTTATGGAAGTTACAAAGGTTGCTGATGTACTGCCTTTAATCACCATAACAGAAATTGAATCGAAAAAGGAAAAAATATATTTTGATTTACATTGCTGACTTGTGCACCTATTACACTATTACAAGTACCTCTTTTTTATCCCTTTTCGACATCAGTAAACCAACACTTGGGGGATAGTTTCATGTTAAGATGATCAAATCTAATTTGATAGCTTAGCCAACATAGATCTACTACCTTATGGATCTCAACACAGTATTTGCATAGGTCGATATAAAGTGTCCTCACCAGACCGATGGTATTTTTGGTAAATGGTATTTAATATGCCAAAAATGAGTTGCCTTAGGGAACTCGAATATACTTGCATGAATTCGGTCTTCTTTGTCATTATTTATATTGAGGAGCACGAGATGTAGGTGTTAAGGAATAAGCTTTCCTGGTTAAGCTTAACTAATTCATTAAGCTTTTGTGGTGTGGATGGAAAGTTATGGTTCACCTGTTTTTCCTGATCAGAAGTATACACGATGCTTCCATATGAAAACAGATAGCAATTTTGAAAATGACATGCACTCCTTTGAGACAATATTGTAGCATTTATTTTCTTGTGGCAGTAACTATGCAACTGATGAACCTCGTTTCATAGTAAAACGAGTGTTCCTTGATTCGCTGGTTGCCATAGCTGTGTCCGTCCTGAATGTTGATATAATGCACACATGAAAATAACAAAATCCTGCAACCTGGTTTTTTTTAAAGGCACGCTTAAGGTTGCTCGTAGGCCAAAGATGCAGAAGTCTCAGCTATAGCGTCTCATCAAAACAAGGCAAGGCCATGCGATTAAGGTGCGCCTAGTGTGTTTAGGCACAAGGCCCAAGTAGCCTATCAGAATCAGACATGCTTCAGTGAAAACTTTTTGGTTGTCTTTTTCTCTTCCAGATGCATGCAGGTTAATAACTTTTTGCAAGTACACTATGTGTTGGGTGTAGCCGTGTAGGTGATACACCCAAACATATTATAAAATTTAATTTGACCCAACTCAATGCCAAAATAAAGCCTTAAGATTCACCTCTTCTCTCAATTCAACTGTCACACTTTTCTTATTTATTTGGACTTAATTGATTGTTTTTTGGCTGTATTTTGATAAATAATATAGCTATGTTCTTGTGAATAACTGAATTGGATTTGTAAAATTGTTGGTTGAATGCTTTATATTTTCATAATTCATATGGATTGATATTGCACAAATTGGAAAGTTAAGAAAAGTTTTGCCTCTGTAATAAAAAGTTTTGTTTATCTAAATTAAGACGGTTCAATAATGGCATGTATTTATGAAATGAGCCTCAGTTTAGAATATTTGGCAACTTGGATATTTTATGATGTTTCCATTTTTTGAATATTTGCTTATATTTTGTGTTTTTTGATGATACGTCATATTCTGAAAAAAATCATTTGCATATTATCTATAACTTGCGCCTTACTTACCTTGCCTTTTGCCTGCCTAGGCCCCAAGGGACCTTTGCGCCTTAGTACACCTTTCACCTTAAATATCCCTGCTGCAACCATTAAACTTTGCCACTTTACAGTCCCCCGTCGATATCACCTTTGTGGTTCATTAAGCAGCCACATTTTTTTACTTGAATAATCATCAATTTAATCAAATGGAATTGAAATAGGAAAACAAGGATAATTTGATGATGCATTTATTTCATATTGATAAGGTCAACAATGTTTGTTTGTTCACTTGCTTTAGTTCTTGTTTTAGCTTCCTTGTCAGTTGGGTGGCTTCTAGGAATGGTCATTCATAATGATTTGGTACAACTTAATTGAACTGTGCAATTACTATCATTTCTCATGAAAATTAACTCAGGATTCTAACGAAATACCACCCTCAATCACGCAAAACAAGCTGAATTGGAAAAGGAAGATGCATTATTTTTTAAGTTTTGGAGTTATCCAGCAATTGAGACTTTTGTACTACCTTTTGTTTTCCTTTTTTTATTTCACCACCTCAGTATCTCTGTTAAACTTCCTCTTTTTTCATCCAGTTTTCATGTCAGTCAACCAACAGTTATGAATGAACAAAAAAAACCCAACACTTATGGGGTATATGTGTGTGTGTGTAAAACAAGAGGAAAACAATTAATTGTACGATGAAAAAGTTTGATGCCCAGTGGAACTCATGGGATTTTGTCATTTTTGTATGCTTGTTTCAATGGACTGGATATGTTATTCGGTGTAGACTTGGTAGATTCTTTAAAGCAACCAATGCCACATTTTAATTACCTTTTCATCATAACGACTTTATTTATTGTAATAAATTATATTCATAACAATGGTAGCTTGCAATCAAAGCAGGGTACATGGCAACCATCTCTAAACATTTCAGCCGTGTTAACATGCATTGGATTGTTGTTGAGTGAACCCAACCCTGATGATGGCCTAATGTGTGAAGCGGTAAGTACGTTTTTGCAAATTGTTGCTGCATGGTGTGATGAAGTTGTCTTTTTAGATTTTATGTTACTTTTGGATTAATGTGCAGAGCAGGGAGTACAAATATAACAGACAAGCTTTTGACCAGAAGGCACAGTCTATGACTGAGAAATATGCCAGGGCTGGAGCAAGTGAGGATCATGGTTGCAGCCAAAGCCGTCAAATTATCTCAAATTCAAGCATGGTAATAAACAGCATACGATCTAGTATTTTGAATTGCACTAGCACTTCTTAATTCTTAACTTTTACTTACTACAGATGGAACCTAAAGGATCGGATACATTGAAGCATGAAGTTAATGAGGACTTTGTAAGTGATAAGAAGCTCTGTGGGATCAGCAGGAAGTTGTCGTTCGAGTCTTCAGGGCCAAGTCAGAAAAGGGAAAGTGATACGAGAGTCAATGAGGAAAATATTGCTCATGTCTCCAAAAGCCAAATGGAAGTTAAAGGGCCAGAACAAGAGTCAAATAAAGAGTCCACTGAGTGTTATCAAAATCATGAGAAGCTACAAAGGAACAGGAGGAAATTATCACTGGCATCATTGAGTCCGTCCCAGATGAAAAATGTTGATGAAAAGGAGAATGTTGTGGCAAATCAGTGTTCATCCATTTTGAACCCCCAAAGCATTTCTGTCAGTTATGCAGAGTCCAGACCGGCGCTGCAGTATAGCAACTACCATGAGCAACAATCTCATCAAGAGCATTTTTTTAATTCAATGAGTGAGAGCAAAAGCACAAGCTCAAAGAAGCTGTTGTGTCCTGTCAGAGAGCAGTTACTAGAATCTTCACGCTCACGCCAAAGAAGCCATGATAATGGTGAGAAAATGTGCACTTTGCCTAAATCTTTGTCTTCTCATGTTAATGTATCTGATGAGACCTTGCCAATTCACCATGCTGTAAGCCATAACGAAATGCAGAATCCAATGTATCTTAATGACAGAACTGCAAGTGGCTTAAAAAATGTAGGACGTAAGAAGCTAGGTTTGGCTGGGAGGAAGCTTTCTTTGAGGCCTTTAGCCTCATCTCAAAATCAGGAAGAGGATAATAAGGAGAAGATGGCTGCAAATAAAGGTTTGATGGTTGCACACCCCTACAGCCTATCTACAGCATCATCCATGTCTTCGTTGGTCTCAAAAATCAGTGAATACAATGAAGGGGAAGCAGGGAGCTGTGCCACAAATGTAGATTCTAAAAAACTGTTTGGTATTCGTGGGAAGCTGCCATTGGAACCTCTGTGCCAATTGCAAGTGGGCAACAATGGTGGCAACCAGATGCCTACCTTGCAGTCTGAAAAGCCATCGGCAAAATCATCCAAATCAATGCTATTGCTGCAGGACTGCAGGTATGATGGTAAGCAGCAGCCTAAGCAAGATCATGATGAAAAATTTGCTGGAGGGATCGAACAACAGGAAGGAGGATCGCTAGCATCTGAAACAGTGATTGTTTTGGACAGTGAAGATAGTGAAGGGGAAACAGATGGATCTTCGAGGTCCAGGCTGTCACTAGCACGAAAACGCTTACCAGGGAAGCGGAAAGCTAAAGTCTGAAAGATGACAATTAGCCATTCAGTTGTTAATTCCCTTGTTTATAATGGGTTGATTCACAGAGGATGAAATATGTTGTCTTCAAACTTTTTATCAGTAGCATTTCAAATTAACATTCTCACAATGAACTGGACCTCCAATCCTCTAGACCCCTCGGGCTTTGAATGGCATGTATCTCTGAAAGTTAGAAGGTAGGGCAATGGGATTGGTCTTATTTCCTTTACAATATCTTCTGTTTTCTGTGAATTTTTTTTTTTTTAGGAACACAAAAAACAAATTTTGAATATATTTTACTTAATACCATATTGCAAAAGCAAGAGTTCAAGAAGATGGACAAGTTTAAGTCTCCAAACGGGCAAGTTGACCAGCAAGTCTATTATGTAAGTACCCAGGAATATATGGTGGCCAGTGCTCTTCCCTAATCCCACATTCAAACCTCATAATTATTACTTGTTTATCAAAATTTTCTACACTTTTTAGACACTAGTTGATGCACACATGTATTGCATGTGAATCATTTTTAATTATAATTGAATTATAATTATGTATGTATAAGTATAATGTTTTTATACATCTATAATTGATTTAGCATAAAATGTAAAAAAATGTAAGAAGTTAAGGAAATTTAGCAGAAAATGTAAACAAAGTTAAAAATGTCAAAAAATATAGAATGCAAAATAAAACATTCTATATAATGTGTTGGTCCCTTTTTGTTTTGAAAATTTCATAATCTAATTAGCATATAGACATAACAAATATTTAGGAGCTAATAGTCTTTTGGCTACTTTACTTTTTTTTTTTTTTGGAAAGAATAACATTATAGCTTTTATATAAAGGGCACATGGCTAACTGATGGACTGAGTTTCATAAGAATTGGTTATCTACAAAAGGATTAGGGTATTTTAGGTAAAACATTATTCGTTAATAGATTTTTCTACTAACTTGGGCCAAATTTTCAACTTAAGTAAACAATACTAATGTGTTTTCCATCTTCAAGAAGCTTCTTAGCAAAATATCGTCTCATTTGCACTTTTCCCTCACACTTTCTACAATATCCGATAACTTTTTAACCATCTCATCCTCAGTTTTAATTCTTCTAAAATTTGAAGCGTTCAAGAATCTTGTGAATTTCAGGATCCATTATCTAAGCAAGGGTATAAGATCAATATGATTATCCAACTTATCCTGTAAAAGTATTAGGAAAAACACTTATTACACAGTTGGAGAAAGTAAAAAAAAAAAAATTGAATATATTTATCTAATACGTAATTAAACTAGTGAATTCTGACTCACCACGTATTTCCAAGAGGCCAAAAAAGAATAGGAGCTCTTGGTTGAAAGTTGCATTAGATCACAATATTCAATTTTCACAATCCACTTTGCAATAGAATTAAAAACCAACTATAAGTCAGAAAATGAGTGGAGCAATGCTACAACTATGACTAATGAATGGAAATATTAAAGAACCATTAACAAATAGATTAAAGGAGACTAATAGCATACCAGTCATTGTCATCATTGGTGTTCTAGTAAGGTGGCCAACTTAATGGGTTCCCTTCCCCACCTACTCAAATGACCATCATTCCGTCAATGCTACTCCATGTTGTCCATGCTAATGGCCACTTGAAAAATCCCCTCCATAAACCTTCTAACTCTAACCTCTCACTCACCCTACGACCATTTTCCACTCCCAAAGTCCCCTACTTTCACCTGCCATGAAAAAAAAGTGAAACCCATAATTTATCACAATTCAGTTTAAAATTTTATTTTGCTTTGACAAAGAAACAAAAATACCACCTGCAATACTAAAGCATCTTCAATTATAATATTTGAAACATCAAATATAGTAATTGAGGATTAAAAAAAAGGGCACCTCTGTTACAAACAATTGAAACATCTCATTTAAAGCCACTTGAAAGAGCAGCTCAGCTTCATCATATTCTTTCCTCAGGGATCTTACACATCACAATTGATGATATGTCATCATTTTCTTCTAGGTAGTTTCGGTAATGTCTTCCAACCGGTCCAAGAAAAGAGTTGCTCTAACTATTAAGGGTTGTGTTCTTGACAACTTCACTTAATAAACAATAGAGTGGAAATGAGGCTAACCCAACAATAATAGCTCTCTGTTACCTGCTCGTATTGATAAATAATTTAACAAATTTATTATTATTCAAAGAGTTGGGAAGTTCATCGACAAACACTTGCATCATTGAGCCTTTCCCTGCAAAATTTGTTGGCAAATACTAATATTTCCAAAAAAAAAGGTTGCAGAAACTTCGTCTAGTGGGGAAACTTCATCTAACTGACTCTTTGGCTGAACTTGTTGATCACACTTATAACCTAATTTCAATAAATCCTAATTTCCACAAACATAAATTCCAATAAACAGTAAACACTAAATTTTTTCCAAAAGGTGAAAAATGCAACCAATTAATAGACAAACTCATTAAAGATATACCATTTGCATAGACTCAATTTGTTAAAACTAAAATTTACCAATATCCAAACAATCAAAACCCAATTCAAACAAAGATTACCGTTCAATTTTTTGAGAAGACCCCCGTGGGAACCAAACCTTAAAACAAGAAAATAAACTGAAAACACTGTCAAACAAATAAAAAACTTGGAAACAAGAATATTAGACCATGTTTGGTTTGATTCTTGAAAATTGGTTTTTGTTCTCAAATCTCAAAAAATTTTCAAAACCTGTTTGGTTTGTGATTTAGTTCTCCAATTTTCAGAAAAAATAGAGAATTGAAGCATAAAACTAGAAAACAAGCTGGGTTTGTTTTCAAGCTTTTCTGCCAAAACTTTGAAAACACGGATATGGTTTACTCTTTAATGAGGTCCCCTTTTCGAGTTCTCTTAGAAGCAAAAACAAGCCATAGTATAAAAACTTTTTTTTTCTTTTACCTTTGTCCTTCCAGATCTCATCACTCTCTCCGTCTTTCTCTCTCTCTACACAAACTTTCTCCACAGACTCTCTCAAACGAAAGTCTTCGCCTTCTTCGTCGACTGCATGTTCTCCGGCAAAACGCACACACACAGACACTAGAACTCTCCGACGACTAGATCCACTGCGAGCTCTCTGATGATTGGTTCAGATTTGGTTCAATCGGCGAAAACGCAGATCTGATTTTTTTTTATCTGATTTGATCGAAAACACATATCAATGACAGATTTGATGTTTTTTTATCAAACAAAGATCTAATTTTTTTTTATATGATCTGATTTTTTTGACATTTTGGGTGGTGGTCGTGGGTTTTGGGTGGTTTTCGGTTTCGGTGGTGGTGGGGCTTTTGGGTGGTTCTCAGTTTCAGAGGTAGTTGTGGATTTTGAGTGGGTGGTTGTGGGTTAGTGGTGGTTGTGAGTTTTGGGTTGGTGGTGGTTGTGGTCTTGATGCACAGTGAAAGTTCAAGAGACGGTGGTGGTGGTGGTCTTGATGCACAGTGAAAGAGAGAAAGAGAGAGAGTTGAAGAGAGGTGGGAATTGCAAATTATTGTCCAAACAAATTTTATAATTTTTGTTTTTTAAAATTATTTTCAAAAATATATAATCAAATAGGTTTTGTAATCTAAAAATTTTTAAAAACACTTTCTTAAAACTCTTATCAAAAATTATTTTTAGATACTATTTTTTGAAACACAAACCAAACATACCCTTAATAGCTTAGATCGAATGAGATGAACTTAAAAATTATAGAGGGTTTTGAATAGAAATGAAAAACATGTGTACCAGCTCTGGAATATGAAACTCTAAAACGGATAAAAGTGTTAAATGGTAATTGTTTTATTCAGTCTAAATTCAATAAATAAATCTTACAATTATTAGAACATAAAACAATGACCGGAGAGACATAGAACATAAAACAATGACCGGAGAGACATAGAATAAAGGAGGAAGGTGAAAAGAGGGGGAGTAACTGTTTTTTTAGAGAGAGCAGGGAAGAGAATTGTAACAGTCATAGAAGTGGGAAACCAATAGGATTGATGTTTAATGTGCAATTGATTTTAAAGGCTAAGAATCTAACACTTGCATTGTTGGAGGTTAAAGGTGGAACGAAAATATTTTTTACATATCTTGTTGATATTTTATAGTAGTATAAATAAATTATTATAAGTTTAGAAGATGATCTTAGCTATTCGAGTTTACCTCATATTTTCTGCACTGATCATTTGTCCGATGAATCAATTTAGCTCTATGATTTTAGAGCTTTGTGAATTTCAATTGATTATATCAACTCACTCATATCTATCTCTATATTCTATAGCAATGTATCTACGATTCCTCCCATCCCATTAGATAGAGGAGTCTTAAAAAAAAATAGAATAAGGATCATTTGATCAATAATCATCAAACAATCTGAACTGCAAAAAATTTAAGACAAATTTTTATAACTACTTTATTTTATGGATATACTATTTATTATTACAAAAAGTTAGGGGATAAAAGAGCCTACAAAGCTTTCCTTTTTATTTTCTATTTTCTTATAATTCTTCTTATTTGATCCCAAATTCACAATAAATGCTATTATCTAATTACACTTCACCATATGTCTCATTTAACCACTCATCTGTCCTATTAATTAAATATAACTTATATATATATATATATATTTAAAAAAATTAATTGTATAACTTTTCTAAATTTCTGTAATAATTATCTAATCTCCCAAAATAATAGGCAAAAAATATAAAAAAAAAATTAAAAAATAGGAAAAATTTCAATTGCATTCCTTCTAATTTATCATATCTTCAAGGACACCCCCTTCTATTGTCCAAGATATATTTTAGTAAAAATTCATCTACACTTTCTCTAAATAGGCATATCTTCAATAAAACTCTCTCTATGTTATGATTTTTTTGGCGTATTAAAATTTGGATTAATTAAAACTTGATTCAAGTTGATTAAATCAACTTGCATTAAATTTTAATCAATCCAAATTTTGATATGTAAAAAAATATAAATTTTAATCGACTCGAATCGAATTTTAATCAGCGTTAATAGTTCAAGTTGAGTTCAAATCGGTTCGAATTTTAATACGTCAAAAAAAATTTTAATATGTTCAAATTTTAATACGAAAAATAAAATTTAATCAGCTCGAATTTTATGTAGAAACATTATTTAGGGTTTATGTAAATGCAAATTTAATATTTTAGATAAATTTTTTTGGTTAAAAAAAGTGGTTTAACGACAGGGAATGTCAATGATGTTCAAATATAAAGGCTAATCTCAAATTATACCTGAAAGATGATTAAAATCTCAATTTTGCATCTTTAAAGTATAAAAATATCAATTTACACGTTGAAAGACATAAATTTATATCAATGTGCACCGAGGGTAGCTATCGTCTTTTTGCCATTATGGCTAATTGGAAAATGTACCTTC
>CAUOFW020006555.1:0-23669 GCA_963454935.2 Ilex paraguariensis
TTTGGAATTTTGGACAAGCTGAACCCTTTCTATAATGAATACTTGTAATATATAGCTAGATGAAAAAGGAAGTTACTCAATGCAAACATTTGGATGTACTTGATGACAATTTTATTTTCCATAATTGTTCAGGTTTTTTGGTGTGGGAACCCTTAGAAAGCAACATATTGTCGGGTGGAAAGCCTGGTAAGATACTTAGAACTTTTTATAAACCTTTTAGTTCCAGAATAATGTCAGCGGCATCTTGTCCTCTTTTTGCCGTTTGGAAGTGCAGGCCCTCATAAAATTCAGGGGATTGGAGCAGGTTTTATACCAAGGAATTTGGATCAAGATGTGGTTGATGAAGTCATAGAGGTCTGATTCTTTTATTTTGATAAATTCATTATCATTGGTCTTTGTTGTGTATTACTTTAAAATGTGGTTGGAATGGTGCATGCCCCACTAACATACACTGCAATTGACCTGAGATTTAATTGATCAGTTGTGTGATGTCCCCTCACCAGAGGAGTACTACTACTTACGATTGATCCCTACCCCTGCTATTATGGCTGTCCTGATGTAAGGTTTTTTTCTTTGTTTCTTGCACGACCTGTTGGTTAATTTGTTAACAAATAGTTTGTGAAGATATGGGTTATTAGGGCCGTAAAAATGTTTCAGTTATAATGCAAAAATTTTTCTAGTGCTAATGACACAGCTTGTTTGTTATTCACTTTTACTATATAACAACTCTAACATGCCTTAGTCAATACTGTTGTCATAAATGGCATTCATTGCAGTTCTCTTTGAAAGCCATTACCAATGCTGATCCCAGTAATACAGGGTGTTGAGCGGACTGACTGGGCATAGACTTATATCTGGCCTTATTTTCATGAAGCGCCACCTTCAGCTTGATCTGGCATTCTCACACTTAACATGTGTGGGCTTTTATTTAAACATGAACTGCAGCATAAATCATCCATATGATTAGCATCTTCCTATTTCTTTGTAAATGCAAAGATGAGTTACACAATGTTGTTGTGACCCATTGGCAGTGTTAGCCCATAAGCCTTGCCATTTACAACATTATAGCTTTGTAATAGACCTTTTAAACCTCGCTATAGGCGGGATCTTGTGCATTGAGTACTCCCACTTATAGCTTTTTAATAGACAATCTCCATTTGTCTCTCCACTTAGAACTTTATTGCTGAAGGAGCATCATTGTCATTGTTTGAATGCCCAATACTCTCAAGTCACTGAGTGAGGTTTTTGAAGTTGTCCTAGTGCGTAGAATCCAATTTTGTGCTTTACAAATATGATGCTCTTTCACATAAGTTTTGGTGTGCTGTTACTTCTGGGGAACAACTGCCACCTTTTCAGCGGGAATAATGTATGTAATCATGTACTTGTAACTGGAAATCTATTTAGCCCAATGACGACTTCTTTGAAATGGTTTTTGTCTGGTTGCCCTTTAGTTCAAGGGCCCACATGCACATGCAATGAAATGAAATGCATATTATTTTGGTCACGCGGTTGTTGAGATGCTGTTCTGCATTTGCTGGACGTATGGTGCAAAGACATCTCATTCTGTTTAAAATATCTTATTGGGCCTACCGGGCGATTGTGTTTTTTTCTCCTCAGATATCTAGTGATGAAGCTGTTGAAACTGCAAAGCAATTAGCACTTCAAGAAGGGTTGTTGGTTAGTGCTCATTGTTAGTTTCTAATATCATTCCAGCATTGTAGGCGAAGTCAAAGTTGAACCAGAGATTGAGATGCTTTCATTTCATTTATATTCTTGTCTCCTATTTCCCTATTGGTGTCTAGATGACAACTTTTCTATGTACTTACTTAGAAATGACTATATTTTTTAGGGGACTATGAAATGACTTAAAAAGGAAAAATAGATAAGTATGCTAATTCCTGTGTACATACACACACCCTTAAAAGCAGGATGGAGGTTTAGGCTAATTATAGGAATTGAGCAGAAAACTAAGCAGATCTGTCAAATGAATTAATTCTTCTTGTTAAACGATATGAGACATCCTTTTTCTGTTTTTTTTCTTCTGTAAGCAGCTGAAAATATACATTTGTCAATCTTGTATATTTTAATTAGAAAAGCTACAAAAATAGTTATTTTTCTCAATGTCATGAACAAGATCTAATAATAAGATTAGTTGATGGAACAAGAGGGAGTAGGTTTGAGGATTGAAAAGAAGAGTCACAATAGGTATTTCAAACCAGAAGAGTTCTTTATCTTCATCTTTTTTACCAAGTGTTTTTAATTTAGAATTTTCTTGATTCCTATTCCGATAAGACGAAACTTGTTCTTGTTTGTACCCATCCACAGCATACTGCATATGTTCAGTGCTTACTCTGTTTACTTGTGAATGAGCACTTGTCATGGACCGTGGTATACATTTCGAATCAATGCAGGCAGTAGATTTTGCAGTTGCTTATGGGTCTTGATTTAGTTTTGCTTTGTAGGAATTAGGGGTATAGTGTTCCACAACTAGAAGTTTTTTTCTTTTTATTTATTTTTTTTAAAAAACAATTTTTATACACTCACATGAATTTAAATGTTTGCCTAAACTATATGTTTCATTCCTTGATATCCATAAGATCCATCTTCTTTTTCGTATCAGGTGGGCATTTCTTCTGGAGCAGCAGCAGCTGCTGCCATCAAGGTTGGAAAGAGACCAGAGAATGCAGGAAAGCTTATTGCGGTATGCTTATTTTTTAAGTGTACTGTTCCATTGGTATCTTGGTATATTCAGGTCAATTCATTGTCCAGAAGTAGCCGCAGAAGTTGAAATCAAATAAACGAGTTCAACACCTTTCACTTAGAATAAATAATCTCTAAAGCAATTCTTGATTTTGTCATTCAACATTGTCAAGGGCCATGTTCTCCGTCAGGTTGTAGGCCATTGTATCTCTTCTCACCGCCTGCCTTATTCTTTTCCTTGTAGTTTTCCAAGTAAAATTTTAAATACTAACGGTACAGGTCCATCCATAGGTTGTGGCAGCTCATGGCCAAACTGTGGCAACTTTTTCCATTTTAACCTCATTCGGTTCCATGTGATCTTCTTCAAGTCCTTTCATTTCATCTTACTATTCTTGTGAAGTGATACTCTTGTTGTTCTCTCTTAGGAAGATCCCCAAGC
Organism: Ilex paraguariensis; assembly: GCA_963454935.2. NCBI lineage: Eukaryota > Viridiplantae > Streptophyta > Magnoliopsida > Aquifoliales > Aquifoliaceae > Ilex > Ilex paraguariensis. The sequence continues at coordinate 3,140 of CAUOFW020006555.1, forward strand.
ACTTCAACACAAATCTTGAACTTAGTCGTTTGGAGTATGGCCCCGGGCGGTGTAAGCCCCTGCATAGTCAGAGAACCGTGCCCAAATTGACTAAGGGACACGTCTCCCTTGGCGGAAAATCCCAAACTGTTTTTCACGAATCTTGCACTCGGGAATGGGAACACCCTTCAGATTCGAGTAAGAAACACCCTAAATGGCTAAGTGCATTGCACAAACAAATAAAAAAAAGAGTAAGAAAAGGATTCCGGTCATGAACTGAGGGTTGTGCAGTTGGAACGGAAATCCTCAGAACCATTGACAACGCTTATGTATTGAATACCAAAATTTGTTTCTTTAAAATCCTATAAAGCGAAATTAGGGTTTTTCTTTGAGATCACTCTGGCTTGATCTCGTCTCAGCACGAACACAAAATTCAACAACGAACACGAAAGACAGCTCGACGAACCTCGTGATCTTCTGTTGTATATGCCCCAACGTCAGAGTCCAGATGCAGAGTGGCCTGCCAGAACCTCTGAATTTTTGCTCTCCCTTTCTGTCTCTCTGAAAAACGTGAGTAAATAATAGAGTTTGATTTAGAGAGCCTAGACGTCTATATATAAGCTACGACATAAACTCTAAGGAGAAATAAGGACCGGGCTTCCAATGGGCCTAGGATTGCTATGTTCAACCTAGAACAAACATCTTATAACCCATTAATAATAAGTCAGTCCACTAAAAACTTATTATTGATCTTCTAAACCTTATCTCAAAACTATATTCGAGCTCCTTATTATTGTATGCTTAGTAATCTTTCTATGTTTAAGATTACAGATGTCCATCAATTAAATAAATTACTGACAATTATATTTAATTGACTTCTTTTATTGCTTGAGACTTTATCATTCAACTTATTTGAATAATAAGACGTAATTTCTTTTAATAATTAATTTTTATCATACAAATAATATTGTCTCCCAATTCACCGAACTTGTTGATTCAATATGAATCTCTCTTTGATGAATTAAAGTGACAAATATTATATGCATGTGACAATTAAATATTTCAGAATTAAGAGCATAAACAATCATAATAATCATGAAGTATTTATTAGCTTATTGAATCTGTAAAAGATAATAACCTCAATATAAGTTTATTTAATACTCAAAGTGTACTAATGTAATAATCCGAGACATCAAATAGTCTCCTATAGTCAAGACAGACTATAACAGAATATTACACTACAATTATATGTGTCCAATTTCATCTAGGATTGTGAACTTATATTCATATTATACAAGGATCTGATAATCTAGTCTTTTGTTTATAAGCCGAACTCTACAGACTAGATTATCTACATTGTAAAACATGATACACATGCATACTATATATTAAATATAATGCAAATATTTTGCCTATATAGATTCTCAATAAAATAGAAAGAACAAACTTCTATTAATTAATAAAATAATTTTTTTATAAAAATTAAGTTTTTAGTATACTACTCTATCAATTCTCTCACTTATACTTAAAGCCATGTTGTCATACATCTAACTCCAATTCCCTTCACATGACTATCAAAAGTCTTTGTGAAGGGATCTGCCAGGTGGTTTGCTGATACAATCTTGGTGACTACTACATCACCTCTTCCCACGATATCTCATATAAGGTGATATTTACGCTCAATGTGCTTCTCCATCTTATGGGTTCATGGCTCCTTTGAGTTAGCAACCGCTCCGCTATTGTCATAATAAAGTGTAATAGCCGATTTTATTGAAGGTACCACTTCTAAATTCATTGGGAAGTTTCTAAGGCAAACTATCTCTTTGGCTGCTTTAGAAGCCGCCACGTACTTGGTCTCCATGGTGGAATCAGCAATACAAGATTGCTTGATACTTCTCTAACTTATGGCTCCACCTCCTAGAGTAAACACATATCCTGAAGTTAACTTTTTAGAATCTCTATTTGAATGAAAATTAGAGTCCGTGTACCCGATGAGTACTAGACTATTTACTTGGTAAATTAACATATAATCTCTTGTCCTTTTCAGGTACTTGAGAATATGCTTTACCGCAGTTCAATGTTCTTGCTCAGGGTTAGATTGATATCTACTAACTATGCCAATGGCAAAACAAATATCAGGTCTAGTGCAAAGCATAATATACATGAGATTTCCCACTACCGAAGTATAAGGAACTGTCTTCATGCTCTCTATCTCTTCAGGTGCCTTAGGACACTGCTCCTTTGATAGAGAAACTCTATGTCTTAAAGGAAGAAATCCTTTTTTGGAATTTTGCATGTTAAAACGGGTTAGAATGGTATCGATATAGGTAGTTTGAGACAAGCCTATCATCCTATCTTTGCGATTTTGCATAAGCTTGATCCTAAGGATGTGACTAGCCACTCCCAGATCCTTTATATTGAACTGATTGGATAACCATACTCGGTCTCTGCCTCCTTGATCAGCCTCTCCAGTGTCACCTCCCTGATCATAGTTGCCTTGGCCTCCCCCATCCTCGAACAGGTTGTTATACTCAACCACATTTCCGATGGAGACCTGGCCCCGAAGACTAGCAGGCACGGTAGGGTCTTGACTGCCTTCCCAAATGTAGGGGAAGGAAGCCTTAGAGGAGAAGGGTACTCATGCTCCTCATCATTACCATTTATCAGGATTATAGCGGGGGGAAGGGGATCTTCCCTCATAGTCTTAGACTCGTCCCCGACCCCGTCATCTTCCTTATCAGACATTGCCGACAAAATAAAGACGTGTTGGAGGAACAAATCAGAGTTAGGAGTGAGCTCAAGAGCGCATTAAGCCCAACATCCCAGAGGAACAAATCGGAGTTAGGAGCGACCCCGACATCCCATCTGTCCTTGAAGTATTAGGCCTTGGGAGTTGACGAAAACCTTCACCACATCCATCTGTAGTTTGTTAGTTTGTTGTAAGTTTCCTGATGGATCTAGGCCTCCTTGCTCTCCACATTCGCCAGGGACTTAATCATTTTCTACACTGACCTATTCGCGTGGCATAGTTCTTCTTAGCCTTGGCGGCGAGAACCTTCAACTCTACCTTAGCCATCCACCTTTCATCTTGGCCTCACCATCGTTGGTCTTTTCTAGCTCCAACGAGAGGCCATTCATCTTCCCAATCAAGTTGAAGATCTGTCATTTGATCGCCAATGACATTCTCTTTGTTTTTTCCCCATCTACTTGAAGCCTTCGGCCTTGGCATGAGCCTTCTCGTTGGCCAAGCAGTAGCGCCGAACCGGTCAACGATGACCCCCATGTATTGGGAAACCTACACACAAAAGGAAAAAAATATCAGCAAAGATGCCAAAAGAAAGAGGAAGGAAAAAACAAAGGAATATGATGGCAGAGGGCTTTAGCACTAAGACGTTTGGGGTGGCCCCCCTTAGAGCAGACCATTATCAGTTCGATCTCGATGGATGGCCATAACAATGTTAAAGAGCAAAGCCCCGCTGACTACGAAGGCGACCTTGGGAGAGCGTAACATAGAGTCTGAGTTCAAACCTGCCTTGCCCTTTTGAGCATAAGCCCTAGGGGCCCATTCGTTGCCAGAGGTGGAGGCCAGTTAGGCTAATGGCAAGATGGTTCTGATAGGGGGAATCACTTGAACTTTGGAGAGTAGGAGGGATGACTTGTTCCCAAGGGCAGATGGGAGCTTATGGCGGCTTTTGACAATCCGCTCAGTTTGGACCCCTTGATCGTCCTCCCTCCCTTGACGACTATTGGGGGGCACTTGTTGTGTTTGACTAGAGGGAGGCGGGGGTTGTTAGTGTTGGCGGTTGGCTAAGGTGGTTGCTTAAGAGGATTCGCTAGGTCTCGAGCGACTAGCTTGGAGGGAGGCATCTATGGTATTGAGGCTTTCAATGGAGATTATTGGCATGCGAGACATTTCGGAATCGGAGGAGGAATTTTTTGAAGAATTGGAGGAAGAGGTAGGTTTAGTGGCCTTTGAGTCCTCGAAATCCCGATCACTATCCTCTTCTAGATTAACCTCACCAGAAGAGTCGTCGATCCAAGCAGCCTAGTCGAAGGGGATAGGAGTCTGGCAAAAATTCCTGTGTCGGGGATGTAGTTTAGCATGACGTGGGCTGCTTGGGCGAGATTGTCCGCCCTCTGGAATTGCCAAACTGTAATCAAGTCTTGGAAGGAGACTAAGAAACACAGCGGCTTGGGAGCGTCTTCCTTTATACCCTCCTCTGCAAAACAAATAAGTGTTAATGCACATTTGGACGCCGAGCAAGACTCATTAAACTCACTAGGCGAAAGGAACCCGCATACCTGACCCCTTTAGGATCTTGGGACAGTAGAGGCCAAGGTACTTAGGTCCCTTGCCTCTCTCCCATTGGTAGCCCACCATGATGAGATCTTACGTATATCCCTTGTTGGAGTCAGACATGTGACAAGGTATATGGCAAGGTCCCGAGCTTTGAGGTAGTATTTCTTATCGGGTTTGGTCTACATCATGGCATAGCAGAAGATCTCATTTACTCCTAATTTGGTGCAAAGTTGATAATTCAAAGCAACGAACCCTATGATTATCCTAAACAAATTCACACAACACTTCTCGGGAGCTAAAAGTGCATCAAGAACCTGAGCAGGAGGGGAGGAAGAGGGAATCTAACACCCCCTCCATTATCACCTTTGTATGGAAGGGCATAAGGTTGGGGCAACCTATGGTGGCACTATGTTGTCGGCCTCGAATTTTATTAACAGTACATCGGCCGAGATGCGGTATTTGGTCCTAAAATTGGCAATCCGTTGTGCATTGTCTACTTGGGTTCCTAGGCTTAGTCTCAAAAGTCCTAGGCCAATCATTGATCCTCGGCCTATCTCGTCCAAGGGTTCTTGCCATTGGAAAGAAGAAGGGAAGATTGGAAGGAAAAAGACGGAGAACTAAATGTACTTACTAAAATTGACGCTCGGGATGTCTTCGGCGATGGGGGAATACTCAGCCTTGCCAAGTGCTTCTGATCTTCAAGGATTCAAATGGGGCCAATGAGTGGGAAAGCCCCTCCTATTTATACTTTCTTTCAAGGGCATCGGTTACCAAGAGATACGGTGCATTAAATGTGATTTTCAAAAATTGGAGGCAAACTTGCGTGTAACGGCTCCCATGAAGCAACATGCAGCAGTAGCCTCCAATCGCCCCGCGCCATGTGGCTCACACTTGGGAAACTAAAGGCTAGAGGACAGTTGATGAGACACGAAACGATAGAGTATAAAACATGAACATGAACAGTGAAACACTGATGAGGTGATCGGTCCTTTGGAGATCTAGGGGGAACGTACCCTTTTGAATCAAATGGAAGAATGCAACCTCGGGCCCTTTTGAACCAAAGGGAAGAACGCGTTTGCCCCCTTCTAACATTGTTCTGTGTTTTGTGGACATTCTAACAACACACCAAAGTGCCTCTATCTCAAACTATTGTGCAAGAAAACTCCCATGCAGATGATGTCGCTATTTCACAAAATGTTTAAATCTTGGCAATCAAAGAAATCATTTGCTTGGATCAGCAACCATATTCATACTATATAAATATTTTGCAACCATTCTCATCATTTTCTAATTTTGTTAGTGAGTCAATACTAGAAAACAGCAAGGTGAGATGTCTGTGTTTTTGTTTTGATTATATCAATTCATTGGAGAAATGTTAATACTTGTAGGTTGTGTTTCCAAGCTTCGGTGAGCGATATCTCTCTACTGTTCTATTCCAGTCAATCAGGGAAGAGTGTGAGAAGATGCAACCTGACCCATGAAAAGCTCCTCTTTTGAAGCCACCAATAGTATAAGAAACACTGTTTTGTTGTTTTCTTTATCTTTCACCTGGTGTTATACCGTATAGGTTGATGTCTTTTCTCATGTTTGACTGTTTCTCTTTGAAAAGTTATCGTGTAACTGACATGGTGGCGAAGTTGGATATTTAAAGCGTGTTGCTGCCAGATTTGATAATAAAAATGTTTTTTTTTCCCCGATGGCAATTCTCTCATGGTTGAAGTGATTTGTGATTGCAGTGATTTTTTGATGGAAAACTGTATATGTTCAGCTGAATGTAGATCGACTGTTTTAACTTTTAAGCATGCGTTTTTGTCCAAAACTGTTAGAGATGATTTAAATATCATATCTTGATAAAATGTTACATCACTATCTGTTCTAGAATTTGAAGTTGTTAGAGACATAATAACTTATGTATTAACATTGCTACAAACAACTAAAGAAATGCGGGGATTAGATTTTGAGGAAGATGCATATCACAAGTTACCAGTAAATATGGATAAGTTATAACTTAATGAGGTCAAGTTACTTCCAAAAAAGGTTGGATCAATCGTAAATTATAAAAATTGATTTGAAACAATTTTATTTTGCTTAACTGTGCTAGATTGGAATGCAAATTCACTTTATTTTGTAACTTTTATGTTGTAGTAATTTTGGTATAGTTCTAAAAAGTAACTTTTTAGCACGGTATTCTCATCCAAAGGAATGGCTATGATATGCGTCATGCACAATGAAAAAAAGGACATGCTGTTACGTGCGCTTTTTGGGAGATATACAAAATAAACAAAATTAGAATTAGAGAAAAAGAGATCCCATTTTGAAGGGCAAGATCCTCTAGTGGTTCACTTCAAGATGAACCCGACATCCACATTCATTCATAATAAAGTCTTTAAGAGTGTGTTTAGGATGACTTATTAAATTCACAAGTACTTCTTAAATAATTATTTTTTAAAAAACACTTTATTAAAAATACTTTCTTCCATAATCATTGTTTGGATGCTCATTAAAAAAAGTACTTAAATAAAAATGATTTTACAAAACATTGTGTTTGAATGGTCAATTAAAAAAGTATTTATTTGTTTCACAATTACAAATATGCCATTCATAATCAAATATATATGTATGTATGTTTGCATGTATTTTGTTAAAAACGTCAATAGTTATCCCATGATACATTTTTAGTGATGATTTATCAAATATTTAAATAAGTTCACAAAAATAAAAAGGTAATTATAGAATACCAGTGATCTAAAGACATGATGAACCCAAGTGTAAACTTAGAGTTCACTTCTATGAATTTCTTCATCACCCATGTATAAGCTTCTACTCTTTGATGCATTTTTTTTTTCTTTTCGAACAAATCAACAGAAGAAAATTTTTTTTTTAAAGGGCAAATGATCCCCCTTTTTTTTTTTTAAAGAGAAATTTTATTTATTCACAAAACCACAATTACAAGAAGTAAAGAAAAGGCCAAAAGTACCTTTTCATAACAGAAACTACCAATCAAACACAGCAAAATTTAACACTAAAACAACAAATCCAGAAACAAGGCTTTCAAACACTCCTCCCATCTTCACAGCACTAAACTTCATCTCGTTTCAAACAAATCAACACTTAACATTCAGCCATACAAATCACCAAAACCTTCAACACTTAACCCTTGTCATTGAACACCATTACCTTCTTTTTACGCAACACAGGCAAACCTTGCTGATCAATGCACAAGGCTAAGCCAACCTCCCAAGGTAACCTCAAATCAACAGACTAGTCCACAGATCTCCTGTTCCGAACAGCATATCCAGCCAACTTATCAACAACATAATTCGCTTCTCTATAAACATGCACTAGGGCGAAATCCCAAACTGCTCAAAGTACCTTTAACTTGCCTTAGTATATCCAGACTGGACCTAGGGCATTCACAACGTCCCAAAACAGAGTTTACCAGATCAAAGAATCACATTCTATTTCAAGAGTATAACAAGACAAGGCATATAGTTTTCAAATTCATTCTCTACAACATATAGTTTTAAGTATGGTAAGGGTAATGGTTTAATCCTCGCTCAACCATTGATGGTTATTTTGGGGTTTGTTGGGTGTGTGGGGGTGGGTTTGGTGGTGGGGGGTGGGGGCTAACATTGCACAAAACTGGCCATATGTGCTGAAATAAAAGAGAACTAAACCAGAGAAAATATGTCGTCAGAGAAAATGTTCTAGTTACCCATATGCTGCCGGAAAGTTTGGGACCTCCGACCTTTTAACAAATAATTGCTTGATAAGATGGGTATTTTTCCTTTTCAATCTTTGTGAGTTGATGGATGTTTTCATTAACTCATATTTGTGGTGTTTGTTAATGGAATAATCTACAATAGAATGGATGCTGATAACAATGTGTGTGAGCATGGACAAGAATTTTTAGATCACAGTTGAACAATTTTTTCCGGGCGAGTAAAAATAACTAACCTGAAGTAAAAATTCCCAAAAAAATATGAGACATGGAGGTATTTGGAAATTTGGAATTTCCATATAAGTGATTAAAGAATGGAGCTCATTGAAGAAACCTTCTCACAAAGGGAATCCGAATCAATAAGGCAGGCAAACAACTATACTGCATGAGGACAAAATGTGATCGACAAAGGCACCAAGCATCGCCAAGATAATGCCAATTATGTCAGGCAAATGGTAGCTAATTGGAAAACACTAACCACAAAAGGAATTTGAACCCACAAGACAGGCAATCTGCTTAGAGAAGCACTCACTACTACTCGCACATGACTCGAATTAACCCATTCATCAAGTATTAGCAAATGTACCATCTTCAGATGTCCATTGGTTTGTTATTGACAGTTAAATACATTTCAGATAACCAAAGAACATGAGTGAAATAGACCCATATGGTAAAAAGGCAATACATGAGTTTATATTGCAAATAAACCATCCTCAGCTGCCCACTTGATTGTAATTGGCAACATTATACTTATCAAATGACAAGCAAAGAACATCAGAGAAACAGAGCCAAATGGTAAACATCCAATACCCTTACCCAACAACAACCGTTGTACATTCAAGGTGGGAAAAAAAACAACAATAATCAATAGCTGAAAATCCATGAATGAAAGCAACACAATGTAACACTACATTATCAAACACACAGATATTAAGATTGTAAATACACACAAGAGATAGAGATACAGACAACATTACCTCAATAACATCAATAGTAAGGAGCAGTACAATTATCTTCTCAGAGTGGAGCTCAAATTTGTGATAAGGTATCTGGAAATTTTACAATGGTATCTACTTGAATGCCACATGGTAACAGAATGGAGCTCGAACACACAATGTTTTCTTTACAACACAAAAAAACAACAGCCCCAAGCATAAGAAAAAATCCATAGCACATGCAAGTCATTTTATCAAACAGTTGGTGGGCATTCTATCATACTGTCCAGTTTTCCTAAAACTTAAATGTGAGAAAGAGCAATGAATTATGAAAGTAAAATAATATAGTGATTTTCATAGTAATCATGGATAAAAAAAAAAAAACAGTTTCCCCAAAATCTTTCTAAGATCTCCAGAAATTTCATCATCAAAAAAAAAAAATCACAAACCAAAATACATCAATCCACAACAAACTATAAATAAATCGTTGCAACAGATAATATAAAATTAGTTAAGAAGATATTGTATCTCGTTTGAAGGGATTTGGTTAAACCAGCATACAACAAAGATCGGTAAGAGACTCCGACGTCATTGGTAGTTGGCGAGAGAGAAGGTAGTGTCGTTAGTCAGCGAGATGAAAGAATAAATTACCAGCGTCGGCATCGGTGTTGGCATTGAGATTAAAGTGGTTACATGAAGGGTTTTGGCAGAGAGGTATCATGAGAGGGAGGAGAAAATGAGAAGTGAAATTGAGAAGTGATTTATAAAAGTAAAAGTTAATTATTTTTAATTTTTTATTAACTTATTTAAGTGCTCAAATTACTTTTACTTATCAAAGAGTGTTTTTAATAAGTTAAGCCAAATACTACTTTTTTAAAAAAAAGGTATTTTTCATAAGTTAAAAGTCCCAAAAATACTTTTTTTTTAATTCATGTCAAACACACTCTAAATACAATATGAAAATCGATGAGACATTTTTGAGAATCAATAGGGGGTCGACACGTGTCTTCGATCAGAATGACGTGGGCACGCTATGAACTGACACATGTCCTCAGCTTTGGTCCCCCTTGGGACCCCCTTGTGAGTGGCACGTGCCCTCGGCACATTTCTCCCTTGGAGCACTACGTGTCTGACACGTTTCCTCTACATAGGGGACCTCAGAGCTCCCTGTATCTGATGTGTGTCCTTGGCATGATTCTCTTAGAGCATACTCCATATTGACACGTGTCCTCGGAGCCCCAATTGCTTGACATGTGTCCTCGACGTGCGTAATGCCCTAAGGTCCTCTACCAGGCATCTCATCTTGCCTTCAAAACCCCCACACCAGCGAAGAATGAATGGCGGGATTGATGATTATCGTGACTTAGAGTCAAAATTGGTCAATAATCATTGACTCCCCTTCCCAAGGCAGTCAGAATGGCAGAAATAACAAGTTAGTGACCAATAATAGTGGTGCATGAGATGCAGAGCACATAACTGGGAGTCAATAGATGAATATGCCCCTATGCATGCACAACCATGATGAGGAAACATTAAATAACCCTTCAGAAGAATGAGACACACTTATTGCTCGGCGGACTCTGGAAGGAGAGCATTAAATGATCGAGAATCCGAGCATTAAATGCAGAGACTTCTTTCCACATGACAAGGAAGACATTCTGTCTTAGGATTGTGCTCCTCAGGTCACCTTCCTAATGGGCCAATGAAGGGCTTCCTCTCCAAGAGACCCACCTGTTTGCAATGATTATCTCCATGGAGGTATAAATAGCTCTCACAAACCAAAATTTAAGGTACGCACATTCTCACCCAAGCAATAGAACAGTGTTTCCTAACCCTCTCTAACATACTGACTTGATTGTCGGAGGGATCATGTCGAAAAACACTCTAGCACCCTTCTAACCTTTCTTTTTTAGTGGCAGAGTTCATCTTAATACGCCGGGATCGTTCAGACTGCTGGAAAAGCAATTCATCACCACTCGTTATACCATATTTCACATTGGTTTGCCACGGGACCATCGAATTTCCGCATAAAACAAATATCTGCCAAGGAAGAGATCTGTCCATTCATTTATTGTGCGAAAATTATCGCGCACAATTTGGCAAAAATGACCAAATTTTCTTGAGATAGTGACCATGGTGAATATGCATCTGAAAGGAAAAGATCCTCATCAAAGGAACGTAGACTAATTAGCACAAAACATTGCACATAGTATGTGCTTTTACATCCCTATTATGTTTACTTTTGTGGTTAAAATGAGCAAAATTGCATGGTTTGAGTTTTTAATGGAGTTTTGATTTGACTGCAGATAAAAGGGGTCATTTAGTGCTGGGTAAACCCTCCCATGGTGTTTTTGATAAATGGAGGTGAGAATGAGCCTTGATGATGGATTAAAGGAAGGAGGAAGCAAGAATTGAGCAAAACCATAAAAAAACTACCGGTAGTATTAAGGATTTCTTGAAGGGTGAAGGAATTAGGGATTTTGTAGCACAAGAAAACACCTACCGGTAGTCACTACCGGTAAGTGTTGGCTACTGGACCTGAAGCTACCTCACAACTACCGATATTCATTGGCTACTGGGGTCATGACTAACGGTAGTTATTCCACGATCTACAAGTAGTCATTACTGAAACAACCCAGATTCTACAGGCCTTTCTCTGCTACTTTGAGGGTCCCACCATCAAGTCTCCCACATTTCTCTGACACGCCCACAACACTATTTAGCTCTTTCACACTTCTCTTTGAACTTTGGAAGCTTCGATGATAAATGAGGAGAGAGAAGAAGAATGGAGGTGTGTGTGCAGACAGGACTTGCAACCACCCTGTCAAGCCCATTCCTCCTGCACCCCTATGGATGGAGGTCACTTCTGGAGTCTAGGGCATCATCTTCATGCACATTTTTTTGCAGAAAAAGACTCCATTGTTCAGCATTGTATGAGATAGAAGAGATATAGAGAGAGAAGGTCTGGAGAAGATGATGAATAGTATCTAGTGAGAGAAAATTGAGATTTTTGCATTTCTTTCAATACATTGTCTTGTAATCTTTGGTATGAATCCTTAGAACTTCATTTAATGTCACTAATGTTGTTTTCCTTAAAGTTCAATGCAATTTTAATGCTCTTTTAAAGCTTTCACCATTAATGTATCAAACTTCTTCATTTTCTTAGTTTTCAAATGGGTATTCAATATACTCTCTTATAGCTTATGTTTTCTTGTATCTAGTTGCTCTAGAACTTCATATCTTTGCAATGCATTTTCATTACATTGTCAATTTTATTTTAAGCATGAGTAGCTAAATCTCGTAGATGGCAAAACCAAGGGGAACCTCCACTTGGGTATACCATTTCAACTCATTCTCCTCCCTTCTTTCAGAGTCCAATGGTTCGGTTTGACTGGGTTGAGGGTGGATAACTTGGTGAGTCTTTGATATTCCGTAGGCCTAGTCACGGTTTATGCTTAGATATTCACCAATTTTATCCCTAGCTTCCCACGAATCAATCATTCATTCATGCTCTATTAGAGGAGGGTTTCGAGTTGAGACAATATTCCTATTGGAGTGACCTCTTGGATTTGCCAACATTTATTTCTCATTTTATTAGCATCAAAACAAACTTCACCAAACAACTTCCAACAACCAAAGATTTTACACTTTCTTTTTCCTAAAATCACCTTCTCCTCGGTTTACTTTCTTCCCCGTGGAAACGACCTTGGAATACCACCAAGTAAAACACGACCCGCGAAAGTCTCCTTACGTTGGGGGAGCACGTTTGTAAACACAAACTTTTTGTGCATTTACACATCACATTGCCATCATTTCATTTTACCCCATCTCCTTGCCTTTTCTTTTGACATCACCCATAGGAGAGTGACACTCCCCTTCATCCATAAACTATCTATAATATAAAACAGAGCGGGGCTTCAACAAGTCAATAAGACGATCACAATTCATTTCATCCGACGGCTCAAAATCATCCAAAACATCATCAAATTTTTCCCCCAAATTCATCATTTTTCACACACAATATTTTTCAAAATTCTACCTATCAATCAATATTCAGTCACCTCAATCGTCTCCCCCTCGCTTCTATCAGACGAGTCATGACTCTCTGGCTTTCTTCTTTTTTTTTTTTCCAACCTCTCACTCATTCAAAATTTTGACCCCCCTCTCTCTCTCTCTTTGTTGCGCCCCCAGCAAAACCACCAGCACCACCGCTACTTCGTCAGCAACACCACCAGCACCCATCCCAGGTACCCCTGATCTCTCTCTACCTCTCTCACACACATACACAAACACACATTAACCCCCATTCGGGAGAGTGATCGATATCCCATTGCACACACACACCCACAACATACACCACAAACATACACACTCAGTTTTGGGGTTTTGGCAAAACACACACAGAGGATTCTAGGTTGAGGGGGCTTTTGGTTTGATGTTTTTGTGAAAAGGGTTTGCGTTTTGGGTTTTAGCAGAACACACACAAAGGCAACATCAGGGGATTCTTGGTTGGGAGGCTTTTGGGTTTTCGAGAAGGGATTTATTCTCTCTTCTCTTTCTTAACGGTGTGGGTGGGTTTTCTGTGGGATGGGTGTCTCTTGGATTGCCCTTTCGCTGGGGGAAAAATGGAGTTGAGGTGGTTATGTGGTGACTGTTTGCTGTGCAGATTTCTATTGGTTTCGTCTTAGGGGAAGATTACAGAAAAATATGAACTAGCTCAAGTGATTCTTTGAATAAATATCCATTCTACTTATGCTCTCATTTATGTCTGTTTGAAAACGAATGTTCCTTGCTGTGTGTGCAAGATCCTGCACAATATAAAAAACGAGAACAGATATCTCCCTTGGTGAACTCGAGTGAGCCGGTTGAGTGACCAAACACGTTGCTTGGGACAGCCTGCAAGGTACGGTGGTAACCTGGAACGGCAACGGGAGACCCTGGGAAAGGAAGAACGATCCTGTAAGGCTGAAAGAGGTTCCTGGAACAAAGAAGAACAAGTTAGAAGGCGCCGGAGTGTTTTCCGGCGTATCCCCTCCGACGATCTAGTCAGTCTTTGAGAGAGAGAGAGGAAGGAGAAAACACTGATGAAGTGCTGGTGGTTGTTGGGAAACCCTTCGTCTCCTTACGACGCGTGCCCTCGGTGTCAGAAGATCGAAGGCTGGGGGGCAGTTGATGGGACTTTTCTGAAATACCCTATGATGAAGACACATGTCCTCGGTTTTACTAAAACACTGTTGCTAAGATCAAGCACCATCGGCGCATAATGGTCCTCGCCCCCGAGGTACCGTCATTTAGGATCATACATTCAGTATATTTTACAACCGACACGTGGCCTCGTTCTGATATGTACCTCGGTCGGCACACCTCCCTCGGTCCCCGAGATGAGCCTTTCCTCGGTGCCGAGAGGAACCCCCATCCTGGACGCTTCCTCTATTCCAGGATAAGCTATTGACGTATAGGTCATTAGCCTAGGCTATTCATCATGACCTCGTCTTACACAAATAATGTCAGAACGTACTGGAATACAGAGGTCACAGCCAATAGGGGATGGACGCGTGGCATATGATATCACATCAAAGACAGACAAACCGCATGCCATTGCTGACACGCGACTTGGGAAAGCAAACAATTAATTGCACCATTCCCTTGATGAGACCACATTCAATGCGGTAAGGTTCGGAAATGAAAGGCAATAAATGTTCCTAATACAGAACATTTATTGCATCCTCCCCAAGAGGAGCACATTGTACCGTCGGCATCTCGATGACCCAGCATTGATTGCTCGGGACCCCGAGCAGTTAATTAGAGAAGACATTCCTCATCAGAATCAATGTGCACGCTACCTGTGCCTAATGATCACCTACTGACCACACTGACAGCAATCATGAGCTTTTAAGGTATAAATACTCCTTGCAAAAGGCAAAGCGGGTATGCAACAACAAACTCTTTACTACAATACACACTCTTGGATGGGGACGGACAGGGTTGGAAGAGTCCTTAGGTATTCTTTGATCCCAGCCAGGGCGTCCTCGCACCCCTGGCTCCACATATTCTTCCCAGCACTCTTGATTGCTCCAAAGAAGGGTTTGCATTTATCCGAGGAGCGTGAGACGAAACGGTTAAGTGCAGCCAGCATCCCTATGAGTTTCTGGACTTCTCGGACAGTGCGAGGGCTTCGGATGTCCAGGATTGCTTTAATCTGATCCGGGTTGGCTTCGATTCCTCATTGACTAACCAGATATCCGAGGAATTTACCAGACTCTGCTCCGAAAAACGCACTTCGCCCCATTCAGCTTCAGCCCATACTCTCTGAGGGTGGAGAAGGTATCCGCCAAATCTGTTAGATGATCACAACTCCGTTTGCTCTTCACCAGCATATCGTCTATATAGACCTCCATGGTGTTGCCGATCTGCTTTTTGAACATCCGATTCATCAGCCTTTGGTATGTTGCCCCGGCGTTCTTCAATCCAAACGGCATCACTTTGTAACAATCAACTCCCTTCGGAGTGATAAATGTCGTCTTTTCCTGATCCGGGGATAAAGAGGGATCTGATGATATCCTGCTCGGGCATCCAGGAAGTCCATTCGTTCGTATCCGGCTGTGGCATCTACCAGCTGGTCCACCTTTGGCAAGGGGTAGTCATCCTTGGGACATGCCTTGTTCAGATCTGTAAAGTCTACGCAGACATGCCATTTCCCCCCTTTCTTCTTTGCGCATACCGTATTGGACAGCCATTCTGGGAACTGTATCTCTCGAATGGCGTCGGCCTTCAGGAGTTTGTCGATTTCCTCGTTGACCGCATTGGTGTGATGCGGGGCCATGTGTCGTGGCCTCTCCTTTACTGGCTTGTGCGACGGGTCAACATGCAGCCTGTAAGTGATTATCTCGGGGTCTACACCTGTCATTTCCATTTCGTTCCAGGCGAACACGTCTGTATTTCCCCTTAGGAACTCGATCATCTCCTCCTGTTCAGCTGTCGGCATCGAGGTCCCCACTAAGAAATACCTCTCTTCTTCTCCCTCTACCAAGGGCACCTTCCGGAGGTCTTCAACCAACCGTTCAGTTGGGTCTATCCGGGGGTCATCCATTCCTGGACGCCCGAACTGTAATTGTTATTTTTCCATAATCTCTTCCGGTGCTCGCCCCTTCTCCTGGCTGGACGCCCCGGCTCGAACGGCTGAATAAAAATAGTTCTTTGCGGACGCTTGGTCCCCCCGGATCTCCATGATACCCTCTAGCGTGGCGAATTTTAACTTCTGGTGGAAAGTGGAGTGCACCACTCCCAACGCATGCAGCCATGTTCGCCCCATAATCACGTTGTAGGGAGAGTCCATATCGATCACAACAAACTCGGTGTCGATGATAAAGGGACCAGTGGCAACTGGCAATGTGATTTTCCCCACGGGCAAGGCGAATGAGCCGTTGAACCCGATGAGGGGTGTCCTGACTTTGGTGAGGTCTTTGGGGCCAAGACCCATCCGTTTCAAAGTTTCGAAGTACATCACCTCCGAGGAGCTTCCTGAGTCTATCAAAATCCTCTTGACATCAAATTTCCCTATCCTCAGGGTCAAGACAAGGGCGTCGTTATGAGGAATCACCACGCCTGTCAAATCCGCGTCGGAGAACGTGATGCCAAGCTCACCCATCCTGGCCCTTTTACTTGATGGCCCCACATCACCCTCGGCTACCTTCCTTGTAAAAGCTACCCTCTTGAGGTCGGACTCGAGCTCCTTGGACGTGGGGCGCTCCAGGGGACATATATGAATGACGTCTATGATGTTGTCTGGTTCCTCGGTCGGGGCAAGGGCTCGTCTCTCTTCTGGCCTGGGCTCTATGTACTCTTTCAAATGTCCGTCTGGGACCAAGCTTTCCAAGAACGATTTGAACACCCTACAGCTTTCGGTGCGATGCCCGAAATCCCGGTGATAGGAACACTTAACCTTTTGATCACGGATGGAGGGGTCGCCCTGCATCCTGGGCGGCCATTTGAAGAACGGCTCTTGCTTCCCATCTCGTCCTCAACCCTCGATCCGGGCCATCAGTTCCCCCATATCCGAGGGAGTCTTCTTGGTCAGGGATCGGTACAGGTCCTTGTCCTTTGCCAAGCCGAGCCGGAAAGATGCTGCTGCCATGACCTCCGAGCAGCCTTCTACCTCATTGACCTCTTCCCAGTATCGGATGGCGTACTGGCGAAGAGTCTCGGATTCCCTCCGTCTGAGGGTCAACAATGATCCAATGTCTTTGGGGCGCTTACTCCCCGTAATGAATCGAGCCAGGAACTGCTTAGTCAATTCCTTCCAGGACCCAATACTGTTTGGGTGAAGCGTCTCGAACCATTTCATCGCAGAGTCCCCCAAGCTCATAGGGAACACTCGGCATAGAAACCGTTGGTCCGAATGATAGAGGGACATCATCTGCTTGTATTGCCTGATATGGGCTTCGAGGTCGGACCGCCCGTCATAGGTTTGAACCGCGGCACGACGAACTTTCTTGAGACCTCCATCTCACTGATTTCCCTCGTAAAGGGTGTTTATATGACTTCGTCCTCGGCCTCATCCTGGACAATCTTACCCTTTCTCCTGGAGTCTAATCGGGCTCTGAGATCAACTTCTTCCCTGACGGGATGCCTTCTGAAGTCCCTGAGTTCATTGGTAAGCCCCTCATTTCCTGGGCGTCGTGTGGATTGGGTTGAGTCCTCCTCGGATTCATCTCCCTTCCTCCGTCTAGACAAACCTCGCCGGAGGTCGTCCAGGGCCAATGGCCTTGCTTTCCTGGAATGGTTGTCATGATGATGTTCGCCGGCTCTGGGTCGCTTTGGGGCCCTAGAGCTTTCTGCTTTGTGGTCTAGGTGGTTTTTAGATCCTTCATTTCCGCCTCCTGGGCGGGAAGTCCACGAGAAAGGAATGAATCCCTCGACCCTCCGCCTGAGGCGGCAAACTCGTCGAGCCGGCTAAGGATGTTTACATTGTCCTTCTCCAGCTGACGTAATCTATCGCCAAATTTTTCTTCAATCACCTCCGCCAGCTGACGAGCCAAGGGGGCTGATCCCCTTGACTTGATTCCCATACTGGTTTAAGGGGTAACCCCTCTTGACCGAGTAGAGGCACTTTTATTCGTATTGGTGTGATCCCTCCCTCCGTGATGACAGGGAGCTTGTAACTCGAGACTCCTTTGGTGGGGTCCTTTCCCTTTCTGTCGAGTGTTCACCATGGTCACTGTTCTTTATAGAGGAAAAAACTAGGAAAACTAGTTGTTTCCCACAGACGACGCCAGATTGTGCGTGCAAGATCCTGCACAATATAAAAAATGAGAACAGATCTCTCCCTTGGTGAACTCGAGTGAGCCGGTTGAGTGACCAAACACACTGCTTGGGACAGCCTACAAGGTACAGTGGTAACCTGGAACGGCAACGGGAGACCCTGGGAAAGGAAGAACGATCCTGTAAGGCTGAAAGAGGTTCCTGGAACAAAGAAGAACAAGTTAGAAGGGCGCTGGAGTATTTTCCGGCATATCCCCTCCAACGATCTAGTCAATCTTTGAGAGAGAGAGAGAGAGGAAGGAGAAAACACTGAGTGTGTATTGTAGTAAAGAGTTTGTTGTTGCATACCCGCTTTGCCTTTTGCAAGGAGTATTTATACCTTAAAAGCTCATGATTGCTGTCAGTGTGGTCAGTAGGTGATCATTAGGCACAGGTAGCGTGCACATTGATTCTGATGAGGAATGTCTTCTCTAATTAACTGCTCGGGGTCCCGAGCAATCAATGCTGGGTCATCGAGATGCCGACGGTACAATGTGCTCCTCTCGGGGAGGATGCAATAAATGCTCTGTATTAGGAACATTTATTGCCTTTCATTTCCGAACCTTATCGCATTGAATGCGGTCTCATCAAGGGAATGGTGCAATTAATTGTTTGCTTTCCCAAGTCACGTGTCAGCAACGGCATGCGGTTTGTCTGTCTTTGATGTGATATCATATGCCATGCGTCCATCCCCTATTGGCTGTGACCTCTGTATTCCAGTACGTTCTGACATTACTTGTGTAAGACGAGGTCATGATGAATAGCCTAGACTAGCCTAGGCTAATGACCTGTACGTCAATAGCTTATCCTGGAGTAGAGGAAGCGTCCAGGATGGGGGTACCTCTCGGCACCAAGGAAAGGCTCATCTCGGGGACCGAGGGAGGTGTGCCGACCGAGGTACATATCAGACCGAGGCCACGTGTCGGTTGTAAAATATACTAAATGTATGATCCTATATGACGGTACCTCGGTGGCGAGGACCATTATGCGCCGATGGTGCTTGATCTTAGCAACAGTATTTTAGTAAAACCGAGGACACGAGTCTTCATCATAGGGTATTTCAGAAAAGTCCCATCACTTACTTTTCTTATTTTTATTTTTCTTTGACTTGTGATTAGGAGATGGAACTCTGTTATAGTAGCTTTTCCTTGTTGGTTATGTGTTTCATCAGCTAAAACCACATTATTTGTTCTGGTTTAAAAATTTCAATGACAGAGGTATTCTGTTACTTTTTCATTTATTTGTTCTGGTATATTCTTACATTTTTTGGCTGTGGGTTTAAGTCCATTTGTCTGCTCAGTTTAACATGTTAGCTGTGATTTGGCAAAAACTTTTCTACTTTTTTTATCAAACTTTTCTTCTTTCACTACATTGCGGTGAGCTCATATCTGCATTTCAAGTTTATTTTGGGCGTGTGTTTGGAGAAGTTTACGTGTGTCATTACACACGATCGATTAACATTATTTTTTAGACACTTTCAATGCTTGGATAGGAACCACCACCACCACTGCCACTGCTAACCAATTCCCTTTAGAGCTTTGAAGGACACCATGGTCTTCAAGAAGAATAGATCAATTCGATCAAACGATCCATTGTTCAGAGCTCGAGATTGATCACAGACTTTTGATTCCAATAGGGTCCTTGGCTACCGAAGAGAACCAGAACTTGCTACCCACTTGGTTTTCTCTGGAAAAACCCAAGACGTTGAATTCAATCAACAAAGATTTCGGTGAGCGCCCTGTCTCTGTTTAACTTGTTTTGTTAAATATTGTGCGATAGGAATTATGGACTAGAGTTTTGTAAAATTGAACATTCATTCACTAGAATTGGGGAAAATGGGCTTCCTATGCACCAATGTTAGTGGGTATATGCCATTTTTCAGGGCTATAGGGACATAATTTAACGGTCTTTCCATTATATGTGAACATTATAACTTTAACGGACATAAACAGTCACTGATGAGAACAATGGCAGACGTGTTAACTGCTTGGAGGTTGAGTTTTGATGCAGTGTAAGGTTATTTTATTGTGACATAGGTGTGAAAGGTTTGAACAGCAGAAACAACCTCTTTGCAATGCTACTGTATACATCTAACTTTCACAAATCGCATAGTGGAGGGAGTCTCATGCAGTGGGATGCCACCCTTTATTGCTTGTATACATCTTCAATGTGCTGTGAATAGTTATTTCTGGTGTTCCAAGGGGATTTATTTTTTTGCAACAACTAGGCTTGAGGGATATATGGGGCATTTGAATTTCCTTGGGAGTTGAATGAGTCCATCAAAGTGAATTGATT
>CAUOFW020006556.1:0-23669 GCA_963454935.2 Ilex paraguariensis
ATTGCATCATTAAAATTTATTTTTACCTATTATTTTTTTTAAATATCAACAAAATTTTCTTAAAATACATAGTTCGACAAATTTTTTTTTAATATATGTATACTATCATGCATGGATTTACTTATCGGAAAAAAAAGTGTATAGATAATGTCCAAATTATAAATTATGTTAAATTACAAATTAATCAAATATTAAATAATTGAACATGTAATAGAAATAGGTAATATAATATTTTTGAAAAAATATATATATATATATAAGAGATAAATATTCAAGTTGTTCAGTGTTTAAGTTGATGACTCATGGCAACGAGTTGATAAAGGGAACCGATCAGAGTAATAGCGAAAACAAGTTTTTATAAGACAATTGTCATTGTTTATGGGCTCGAACCTAAGTGATCTATTCATGACCAAGACAAAGATAGGGTGAAATTAAGTGGAGGTTTGAACCAATTGATGTTAAAGAATCAATGAATAAGTTGTAGTTACGAGTGAAATGTCACTCAAACTTAAAATTAGTTGGTTCTCTCCAATATGTATTGAGGCGCAACAGTCTTTCGGTGAAACTTATTAATCTTATTATTCACATTCATTTGGAAAATAAGATCAAATAAATAAATCATTGCCCTCTTTTTCCCCCCTTTATAGGTGTATGTGTATGAGTGCGCACATGGAGGGTGTGAGCAGCCTGTGAGCGTGACAAGAGAGAAAAAGAAGAAAAAGGCGGAGAAAGAAGATGAGATGCGTTTGAGTGGAGGTTTAAAGATGCTCAATTTAAGAATAAAGAGTGTGTGGTGCATGGACCGTCTGGATTTACGATTAGATTCGTAGTGAACAAAATTTTATGAGTAATATTATACAATTCAAATGAAATTTTTACAATTTAAATGTATATCATTTCTGGGATGAGTGGGTCTCACTGAAAAAATTGATGGGACTCACTCATCTAATAAATAATATAAAATTGAGTTGTAATTTTAGAATTCTATTTGAATTATTTAACATTACTTAAATTTTATAGGGTGTCAATGTAGTTTCTCAAACTGCTATGGTATGTTTGGTATGGGTGTTAGGGTTGAGATTAGACTAGATTAAGTTTAGGAGATCGCTTAATATCAAGTTCAACACATGCCCCTACCCCATTTTAATGACTTTTTTTAGGGGGTGCAACTCATGTGGTTGGGCTGAGCGGGTTGAGAGGTCAACTCTAGCTAACCCTTGATTTATAATCTTTAACTCCAACCTTAACCCTAATCCTACCTCAATCCGAGTACTGCCCGAATTTAATTCGAACGGGCTCGGGTTGAATTCAAGTTACTTAATTCATACTGATTTCAGGTTAAAAATCGAGTTGGCTTAGGTTACTTAATTTTAGTTAATTTTTTTAAGTGTAGATTTGATTTTTCAAGTGTAAATCTAATTTTTTTCAAGTGATCTGAGATAAAAGGTAAGACGTAGATGAAGAGAGAGTAACGAATGACGAGTGAGAAAGAGAGCTAAGAATCTGAAACGATTCAAATGAGTGACGGTTGAGAGAAGGAGGCTAAGAAAGAGAAGAATAATGAGTCAGAGAGGGATATGAGAGTGATGGAGGCAGGGGTGAAGAGTTAAAGTGGAGTGAAAGTCTGAACTCTAAAGAGCGAAGATAAATACTAATTCTAGTTAAATATATTTATGTATATTTGGGTAGAACCTGACAACTCGATAACTCAACTCGAAACTTGCCCAAATTTAATTCGAATTAAAGTTTTTTTGCTCAAACCCAACCTAAGTATTAAAATCCTAACTCAAATCCTGTTTTTTTTTAGTTGGACTCAGGTTGACCTGCACAAGTTACACCCCTACTTTTTTTAGAATTAGGCCAATGGAATGTCATCAATATATATAATCCTTATAAACAAATATCATATAATAAGTAGTATTAGATTCAAATACTCTTCCTTATATTTTTATTTAATTTTATTCAACGGTAAATCGTTTAGATTAATACACATGAAGGCTACTATTTATTAATGGGTCCCTCATCCATACATATCGGATGATTTACCATAGAGTGAAATTGAATAAAAGTGTAATAGAGGAAACTTGAATCTCAGTCTGTTAGTATTCGTCTAAAAATGACCAAAGTATCTGTATTGATCAAAAAATCATGAATTGATATAAGGTGATTTAGTCTTTCTTCATTTATTATAGTCTATTAATCACTCAATCAAATATGTGATAAGGGAATTGATATCACCAGTTTGATCTAACCATAGTTATCACAATTCATTAAATCATTGACGACTCGTGATTTGGGTACATCGAGTTTAAACGAAGTGAATTCGTGATTGAGATCATCAAAATGAACGACCCTAAATTATAATATTAATCATAAATCAATTCACTTTAGAATATGTGATATAAATATAAAATACATATTAATTGATTACATGTATATAAATTTATAATTAATTTGAATGTTATGTAATATATAATATATTATATAGCAATAAAAACGAATTATATAAGAGTTTTCAAACGAATTGCAACGTAAAATATTATACCAACTAATAAATCTACTTCTATTATATTATGTACCTAAAAAAATATCGTTATACACTTGTATCCGTATAACGTACTAAAGTAATTCACAATCCAAACAACATTCCATCTAGCTAACAGTCAGCAGAAGAAAATGGTAAACCCATTTTTTATGACGTTGTACTTGTAACCAATGGTCCAATTCGATCTTAAAGTACACCGGAATCAATCATGGTCTTTTAAGTTTTAACAGCAGTATCCCAAAAAAACATTTTAATATCATACTTTTACTTGTTATCTGGTTAAATTTTAATTCGTGTAAAATTTTCTGATTTTTAATACATGTAAAGTTTTATTATTATTCTTAGTTTATATTACTTTAATATTTTATAATGTCATCATTTGGATGTATTTGAGGCCTAATGTGTTGTTATACTATGTATAGATCAAATTTTTCTGTGAGGTTATGTTGCAGTGAGTACTCGATGTAGCTGAATGCTTCTCACATCAAAGTTATTTAACAGATTTTGTTGTTCACGTATTAAAGAAATACTCAATAATGTTAGCTTTTTATTGTATGATTTCCTCCATTAGAGAACTCTCCTTAAAACTCTAAATTATTCCACCGAGAAATCAAAGTCTTTCAGTTGAACTGTTGTTGATCATGTACAGTATAGGTTATGATTTTCTAATTTCTGAATCTAGATAACTTCATTAGTACCCTTTTATGAACTGGTTTTCTGAGGTTGCAAAGTCAATTTTTTATTTCATAAAATAACAATCCACGGAAAAGGAAAAAGGAAAAAGGAAATATGAGCAATTAGTTATCATTGAGGAAAATGTATCACAATTGGGAAATTTAATATAATTTTGACATTATATAGCTTTTAGTTTGTACAGAATTGTCCAAAGTTATTGAGAGAAAGATTTAAATGGTTATGTTAAATAGAGGAAACAACTGACTACAAAAAGTATATTTCCATTGCAGGCCATACTCACCTATCCGGATATTGGTGGATTTATTTGAGTGATGTTTCTTTTATAAAACTTGACACCCTTTGCATTGTTGCGGCCATGGGAGGGAGGTCTAATCTTCGATATGAGCATTTTAGGTCAAAAATTTTTGCATGCACTTCAATATTTTTTTTGTACCATATCTTAGATCCTAAAATACCTGTGTGTTTATATAGCCAACTCTACCCACAGAGTAAATCTTGGTTCCATTTGTATGTGCAAAGGGACATGCACATGCATATGATTGCACACTTCTTATTTCTGTTTCATTCAGGCTGTTGGGGTATGAAATGGATTGATTCTATTGGAAAGTTTGGAGTTACTTCCATGGATCCTTTAGTAAAAGAAATCTTTATTTTTTTTTGTACATTTTTGTTTATGATCGAAGATAACAAACTTAATATTGGTTGAAACAATCTATACTGTAAATAGTCCAATGTAAACAAAGATTTCATTGTTGCTATATTTTGTGTGGCTGCTCTTTTAGCATCTTGACAGCTTCAACGGTAATCAAAAAGCTTGAAAGGAAACTACCTATTCGTTTTTTTTTTTTTTTTTTGGACTTAATTCTCTTTCTTTCTTCCTTTTCCTTTTCTGCACTGGTGCAATCCTCAATGGCTTTGTTGAAAACGTAACGATGCTTTGATGAAAAAAATTTTTGTTTGCTATTCTTCTATTCCTACACCTTAACCGCTGGGCTAAAGAAGCATATTGAATATACAATCTTTATAGGATGACTCCATCTTCTCATAGTTTAAGACAAAAAGTGTCAAGGATTTAAATGGCTAATTTTTTTTTTGTCCAGATATAAATGGCTAATTTGCTAGCACTACAAACAACAAGAAGCTAAAGGAATAAAAAAATTGAGAAAGATAACAATTACACATTAACACTTTTGATTCTGATGTAAACGTTTATATGAGAGTATAATGCTGACTATTAAATGAACTTGATAAATATAAGAAGTCTCAAGACTCTATTTTTAAAAGATATATAATTTAGAATCTCTATAATGTCTTGGCATACCGTACAGTTTAAGTTATAACAGATAATAATTCAAGATGGTGTATTTGACTAACAAAGTGCAAAGTAAGTTCTCTCTGGTTTTTCGAAAATAGATGGATAATATTTCTTTAAAAAATTATAAGGGTTAGATGTAACATGGATTCATCAGGTCGAGTCGAGCCTGTAAAATGGTTCACGTACAAAGCACGTGTGCATTAACTAATAAGTTTAAAAGTGACTAGTTTTGGGAGATAAGTTTTTTAGGGAAATGATTATGATAAAAAGTTTCAACCGCAGCTGTTGGATCAATGATGAAACCCACTGATTCAACAGATGCAAGTGATTTGACACAAGTTTTGGTGCACAGTTTTAGATTATCTCTAGCCCTTACCATTTTTTGTATCCAAATTTAAATTTGAGTAAAAAATAGTCTAAAATGTTTCTCCAATGCTAGATTCATACCCATATCAAATGAAGAGAAATCATTTTTTAAACCCAAATCAATTGAGAGCCTTTTTTAAACCCAAATTTTTTAATGGTGAGATTATACACTCTTTTAAAGATCTAATTGTCATATTTTACTCTATTTTAATTTTGATTTTCTCTTCATTTAAATTTGAATTTCTCTTTCTTTAAATTTGAATTTCTCCATTGAAAAGGTCTATAGAAAATGAAGTTTTTTACTTTTTTGTACTCTAATTTGGGTAAGGATTTGAGTTTTCATTGGAGATGCTCTTAATGCATATAGAATTGCTATTTATATTTTAATTTTTTAAATATAATAAATTTACTCACTTATATTTTAACAAAAAAAAAAAAGACAATTGAATTGGGTTTAGAGGTGCAGCTCGGGCGGGTTGAGGGGTTAATCATAATTTAACATTAGGTATATAATTTTTAACTCTAACTCTAACTCTAACCTTAACCTGAGTACTGTTCAAGTTAAATTCAAATAGGTTCGAGTTGAATTTAAGTTACTTAATTCGAATTGCTTTCGAATTAAAATTCGAGTTAGATTTGTTCAAACTCAAAATTGGTCTATTTTTCTAAACCTGATACATTCAAACACACCACGAGAAATTTAAACCAAAGCACTACAACCACTACCACAAGGACCACACCACAATTATTACCCACTGCCATAAATTTTTTTACAAAATCTGAAAATGAACCGCACCATACCATAGACTCTGCCCACTGCAAAATCTGGAAATGAAATTTTACAAAATCTGAGAGATCTATGAAGGTCTGAATGGCACAAATCTAAGAGATTCAAAAAGCGCAGATCTCAGATCTGATGAAGATCTTCACTAAGTGGCGCAGATCAGAGAGGCACAAATAAAGATCTTCGGTCAATCATTGATGGTGATTGAGTGTCAAGATTATGAGAGAGGTTGAGAGACTGAGAGAGGGAGGTGTCGGAGAGAGTGAGGGTTTGAATGAGAGAGGTGATCATTGAACCTAGTTAGATTTATACATTTACTAGTTATAATCCCTACGTAAAAAGATGATGATAAAACATAAAATTTGATCCTATAAAAAATTAAGCTTACTATACTAAATAATAATTTTTTATTTCTTCATTTATTTGATACATCATTTAAAATTAATTTTTAAAAAATAACATCAAAATTTTTTTAAAATGTATAACCCGACAACATTTTTTTTAACATGTGTATATTATCATGTATGAATAATAATTATGTTAAATTATAAATTAATTAAATATTAAATAATTAAATATGTGATAAAATTGGGTGATGAGATGATTTTTTTGGAGGAGGGTGAATATGTGTGAGATAAAAATTCAAACTCCTAGGTGTTTTATTAAATAAGTTTTTAAATATGTTCGGGTTGAATTTGATTTATAAATTCGAGTTAAACTTGGCAAGTCAAGGTCTCTACTTAGGTACTTCCTCAATTAAATTCAAATTGATGATTTTTCGCCTAGGCCCAATTCAAATATTAAAATTTTCAATCTAAATCTTATTTTTTCGAATTTGATTCGGGTGTAATTCAAATTGGCCTACCTAATTACACCCCTTATTGAGTTTGTTTAATTTGCTCTATAATAAATCTGAATTAGAAGTTGATCAATGTTATAAAGACTTAAAAATAAACTTAAAAATTAGGAGAAAATATTCAGTACTTGGCAAGTAACAGATTGTCATTGACAGTTGGTATTCATTACCAATCAACAAATACCACCTCAAGATAAGAAATAAAGAGAGAAAAATTGAAGAAGAATCTACATTGATGTGACATTTTTTGATTGGTGATGAGTATCAGTTGTTAATGACAGTCTGATACTTGACAATGACAGAATATGAGATGACACTTGTTGATTGGTAATGAGTACCAGCTGTCAATAATAGTCTGGTTCTTGCCAAGTACTTTTTTCAAAAATTTGACTTGGTAATTATAACCACTAATTTTATTGTAAATCTTAATATTTATTCAGACTTATTATTTATTCAATAATTTAATTATTAAATTTAATTTTTACGTTTAATTTTTAAATACACGTAGCTTTACTTTGTAGAGGTTAGAACCACCGGAGCGAGAGAGAGAGAGAGAGAGCTCAGATCGACGACATGTAAGACTACTTTTTCAATCTCCACCGTCATCGCAGAGAAAGCCATATTCCCATAAGCCTGAATTTAGGTCTCTCTCTCCATCTGTTTAAAGAACTCATTCAATCTGCAGATTGTTCTCTCTCTTCTGCGTACAATGTCAGCGAAGTCACCCTCCGTTTATGGCGCAATTCCCACCACCTCCGCCAGCCCCACACCCACCTCCAATATCAGACGCCCGCCACCACTACCACCACCGTCCGATTTCTTCTCACGCGCCAAAGCCAAGATTGCCACGGCCCGCCCCTGGAAAGAGCTTCTCGATCCCACCTCCTTCTCCCTCCCGTACAGCTATTCGGAAGCCATGTCTCGTATTCGCCGAAACTTGGGTTATTTCCAAGTCAACTACGCAATGGTAATGCTGCTTATCCTCTTTCTTAGCCTCATATACCACCCTTTTTCCATGATTGTCTTCTTGATAGTTTTCATAGCCTGGTTCTTTCTGTACTTCTTTCGCGAGGAACCCCTTGTGTTGTTTGGTAGGATCGTAGATGATAAAGTTGTTTTGGGTGTGCTGGGTTTGGTTACTGTGATTGCTTTGGTGTTCACTCACGTTGGATTGAATGTCTTGGTATCTTTGATCATTGGGGTTGTTGTAGTTGGGTTACATGCGGCGTTTAGGGGTATAGAGGACTTGTTCTTGGATGAGAATGAGGTAGCTGAAGGTGGGTTGCTTTCGTTTGTTAGTGGCGAGCCAATGCGACCGGCTTATACTCGGTTGAATTGAATCTTCTGATGGGTGTTTCAATAATGCAATTTGGTTTTAAGTTAAGGGTTTTGGTGTCAATTCTTGGGGCTCTGGAGTTGGATGCACAAAAGGCGATATTGGTTCTTTCTTGTTGTGTTGCAATCGGCTGAATGATCTCAAGGATCTTGGTATTCGTAATCAAATTATGGTGACCCCGTCTGTATTTTGGCCATTTTTCATGTTCTTTTGGATTGTTGGTGTTGAATTTGTAGTGTAATAGGGCAGACAAATATTGCTGACACAGTAGGCAAAATTGGGTATCTGGTGGTTTGCGGTCTCAACCGGTGAGGGGATTTGTCCTTATTTATTTCTGCTTTTGGTCGAATTTCCAAGGCTTATAACTTTGTTCTACTCGTTGAATTGTTATCACAGCTTTGTTGTTTTTTTTGGTACAGGCTTAGTTGAAAATTTTATAGTGTAAAGCATTTGTTATTAAGGTACTATTGTATATATGTTGATTATGTGTGGCTGCGTGCTTTAATTACTCATTTTTGTGTGTTCATTTGGTTCCTTACTCCAACGAATCTGAAGCTGGAATTAGTATCTTGCTAGTTGATTACTTAGTATGGACACGATGGCCCTTCTCTGTGAACATGGTAAAATGATTACATGCTAATTATAGTGGTTGCTAGGGAAATATCTTATATCTCCAAAAAATACTTTTTATTTATTTGTTATTGGTGAGTGACTGTTGGTGGTTGGAATGGAAGGGAAGGTGAGGTGGTGGGAATGGTACTACTAAGGACTTACTTTCCTAAATGCATCCAAACAAGGTAGATGATTTTAAGTTCTCTAATCACTGTAAATATAGAAAAAACAAAAACTTGATGGAGGAGATTTAACACCTCATACACAAGCATGAAAAACTCAGAAGAAGAGATTCAGCACAAACCTCAAGCATTTCTTCTTGGAAATTCAGTTAACTTAGTAGGTCAGACAGATTGAACTGTTGGATGCTTAAATTCTGCATCGATGTGGTACTTCTTGTTTGAGTGCCAAATCTATCATTTACGAGTGATACAAAATTAACTAACCCATTTTTGTGATGTCTGCTAGACTGCTAGTTCAGGTGATTTTTCCCTTATATCCGAACAGGGGTTGAGTCAAATTGCTAATTGTTGCATTAGTCAATTTTTAAGGATAGTGGTCACATTGAAGTAAATAAATTTGGAACATCCCAGACTCATCACTTTGATATATTTTCTCCTGCCTACTATTTTGAAAAGATGCAGGGTTCAAGCCTGACAGGTGCAATGTCTTTCTTCTTGATATATTTTCTCTTTTACTTTTTATATATGTATTTTTTGTTTTGTGATCGTTTTTGTGTGTGGGTGTGGGTAGAGGGGCTAAGATATGGTCCAAGTTGTGTGGGATGCAAGTTTACACAAAGGTGTACAGACGCGCGCAGGCTCACATACAAAACTGAAGATTCAGGAATTTCAGAGTGTTTTAGAAGGATTCTTTTTTTTTTTTTGGGTCATTTTTTAGAAGGATTCAGGTTCTGGTTATTTAGATATTATGTGGCAAAGTAAACAGGCTTATTAAGTGGTCAATCGACTGAATTTGATGTGAATTTAATTCGGTAAACAGTCAGGCCATAAAATGATTAATCTTCCCCAATGAATTGGCAAATGTACTTCTTGGAATGCCAAAACGGTGTAGAGAAAATGGATATTTGATTAATGTTCTCATGGATTCCTGTCACATTTAAGAAACCCATGTAATTAGTTTTTTTGGCCTTTCCTTCCATCCAATTAGTTTCTCAGAAAATGTGTTGCAACTACATGACTAAATTTTTTTTAATGAACTCAATGGCATTCACTGCAGCATTAAGTACTAGATAAGAAAGATTACAAGTTAGTATTTTCCATTTATAAAAATGAAAATGGGTTTCATTTTAACGGTTATTTAGCTTTCTGTACCGTCATTGGCTCGTCTGAACATTGGTTTATGGTGATGAGGTTATCACAAAAGTTTCAACTGGCAAAGTGCATGAACTTCTGTTAAAAATAGATCTGTTCACTCGTTAAATATTGATTCATGTGTGGGCGCATAGCTTATTTTAATGGAAACAATGGCATCTGCGAAGAAATTATGGTTGACATATAGACATCCTTATATAGACAGTTGTATGTTATGAATCTGATTATGAAGGAACCTATCCTTCTCTCATAGGTGCTTTCCTCAAACTCTTATACTTATGGAATTTTTTTTTTTTTTTTTTTGGGGGGGGGGGGGGAGGGGGTGAAGAATTGCTGGAAGAAGTATGCATTCTATGCAAAATGAAGGAAAGCATCAAGATGGGAAACGGAAGGGAAACAAGGAGTTGTGTTTAGGTTAAAGGAGGGACCCTACCTGCAATTTTTTAATTAACCTCTTTTTTTGAAATTGCTTTATGGAATGCAGTGATAGGTGATTGTTTCTTCACCTTTTCAATCCAAATTCATGCTTACCTTGCTGCCTTTTATAATTTCATCTAAGGTTGGTAAATTAGACATTCTGTGGGGCTTGCTATCATCAGCAACTGAACGTTGCTCTCTTCTCACTCTAGTTTGTTGGCTTCAGTCATTGTTACGCATCATCTTGAAATGAAGTTGAGACAACATATGCTAAGATTTCATCTTTGCTTGATTCGGATGTTACAGCAGTTTGGTAACAAGCTTGTTAAGCATCATTTGTTATATATGTTTAGGAAGTGTGATAGTTTTCTTTTTGGTTGAAATGAGGACAGATCACTTGTTTGAGTAAATTGGTCGACTAGAAGCGCTCCAACTCATATGGGTCTATGTTGGTCCTTTTTTGGGTGTTTGCCGTTTATTTTAGAATTAAATTGCCGAGAATGAGGAGGTCATACTTGTATACAAACAAAGATCAATATATTTTGTAGAAGTTGGAGGAATATGTTTTTGCTAGTTTAATTTTTATTTCGTTATGATGCCTCAATATGTTTTATTTCTTGCCCGTTTGAATGGCTTTGTTCCTTTTATTAATCAAAGGTGTTATTGGGTTATTTAGGCTATTAGATTTTGGGGTAATCCTCTTCCCTAATGAGTGTGGTACACTGTTATTACCTTGCAGTGATATTTCTCCAATCTCAGATCTTGATGAAGTCCAGTTAACTGTTTTTGTGATGACAATGCTTGTGCTGGTATATTATTTTGTCTTGGGAATTCTTTAATCTTATCATTGTGTAGTATTTGAGGCTGTTATCCTATATCAGTTTCACAAATCCATTGTGTACTAAGCTGTGCGACTAGTCTCCTATTAGTGTTTCGGGGGCCTAAGAGTAACATTGGGGTCTTTGGTTGCTTCTGTTTTACATGGCATTTCCGATGAACATGTTATCTTTGTTTCAGCAAGCATTTAAATGAAATGCCACTAAAGTATTGAAGAGTTAAACAAATCGTCCCGCATCTGCAAGGACAATGTATTTCTCCCTTAGTCTCCTGATCATCTATGCAAAAGCTCTAATATTTTGAGCGGGCAATACTTTACTTTTGAGTTTGCATTACATTTGTTTTATAAGTAGAACTGTTCTAATCACATGCTCCTTGGACTTGTGGTTGCTATGTATACTCGGAATGAACACAATCATTTGGAAACCATGCAAATTGAGTCAAACATCTCTTGTGAGATTTAAATGTGGACATAACTTAAGTCATACCATCCGACCTCTAAGAAACAACTTTGTTTGTGATGATTTCTGTTTCTATGGTGACTCGTTTTGGAAGCCTCAACCTTCTGGAAGAATCCTTCTACCAAAGTTGAAAGAATACATGGGTTCTCGATTGTTTTGCAATGTAATTCAATGCTTTTTATGTGTACTGTAAGAGCCATTAGTGTGTGGTTGGAAAACAAGTAGGTCACAACAAATGTGCATTACCTTCTGTGAATCTTGGACGGCATAGCCATTGACCTGTTTTGCAGCTGGGCACTTTAAGCAGAACTTACCGGTAGTATCTTGGTGTTGGATGTTGGTTATTTGTTGACTGCTCGTTGGATAGGTCACGTGACGTCAGTATGTGAAGAAAATATTTAATGTAACTGTGATAGTATTTCATTATACATGTTATCAACTAATTATGACATATTGATGTGGATTTAGTAGATCTTGTTATTTTAATAATTTTCAATAACGTGTATATTTAGTGAATATAATGCTGGAATAGTAGGATTTACTAATTTTATATGTTATTTTATTAGTAATTGGTGATTTCTTGTGTTAACGATGATGATGTGTATGACCGTTATACTGAATGCTGTTGTCTTTCTACCTTGTTTTGAATCTTAAAACACTTGCTACTTCATTGCCAGGTTTGCTTGGTTTCCTCTTTTTAAAGGGTACATTTACTCGTTGTTGGTGAAAAAACAAAGGCCAACAGACAGAAAGGAAGGAAATAGAATCAATCAAAAGGTTGTAGTTTGATTTTCGGACTTGTGCAAACAATATGAATGTCCATGACATTTTTAAAATGGTATTGAATCAGAGATTCTAATTAAAAATGACTTATTTACCTTAGTCAACAAAAGTGTCTATGTGTAAGGTTGAAAATTTTTGACACGACATGTCTGACTTGACATTGATACAAAATTAATACGTTAAATTTAATTATTTTTTAATATGAATTTGTAAATTATACGATCTGTTAATACGAATAATAAATGAGGTGGAGTGAATTAGTATCTAATTCGAATAACACGAAATTTACATAATTAAAATTTTTAATTAATATTTTAAGAATAAAATGTTAGAATTTTGTCACTTTTTTTCAAGCATAGACATAATTCTTATACAAAAAGAGATTTATATTTATTAAGTTAATTTTTAGTTTATAAAAGAAATATGAGTGTGAGTTTGATTTGGAGATAATGTAATATTATATTTAAATTTTTGTATTAAATTTTTTATTCATGGATTATATTGGTCAATACGAACATTAAACGAAAATAAATAAGTTAGGTTGACATGACATAAATAATTAAATGAGTTAGATTCGAGTTGATTAACATTCGATACAAATTCATAAATGACACGACACGAACATGATTGACATGATACAATTACCACTCTTATGTGTGTTTGTAGAGGGGTCCTCGTGTTATTTTCTCAAAATTCAAAGGTTCCAAGTGCAATTATCAAAATTTAAAAAAAGAAAAAGATAAAAAGAAAAAGGATATAAGGTTTGTGCGTTCTTGAACGTTCATGTGTTTGGTCCTTGTTGGCTATGGCCAATGAGAGGTTTTCCAAAATGTTTTCTAGTGGTGTATGAGATTTGGATGAGCAGAAGGAATAAGTTTACTTGTACGGCTGGATCTGAGCTATTGGGCTCATGCAAATATTGTGTTGGCTTTGGGGAGTGAGAGGTGTTTCACATGGTGAAATTATAGTGGTTCATCAGTTTGTAACTTCGGTTAATTCACTCTTCAAAAGAGTCTCTTGCTCCTGAAATCTATATTGATGATTATGAGAGAATTACACAGTATTCATTGTACAATGTGGGTTGCTAGGTTTTCTCATCCTCAAAGTGAGGGTTTTTTTACAGTATTTATAGCCTAGTTCCTAGTCTTATGGGATCTGTGGAGAGATCTTCGTCTTCCTTATGTGATGTCATGCTTGATTTTAGGTAGTGATTGTTGTGGTTGGAGGATATTGCACCTAGACTGATGCTCATTTCCGTTGGGTGGGGGGGGGGGGTGCGTTGTGGTTGCCAGCTGTTTTCCATGCATTCTCTTCGGAGAGCAAGTCGAGGGGGTCCAAGACCTGGACTGTGGAGCTCGGAATCTTCTGACTGAGCTTTTTTCTTGACCTCCACTCCTTAGCTCAAACTTGAAATTTCTTTTAGGTACTATTAGTTGCCCCTAGTCCCCAGTTAAAGTAGGTTTGAACAGGGGCTGAGTTACGGCTACGAGGAGGTAAACCTCCATACAGTGACCTCGATTTATGTGCAAAAAGATTTTTTTGACGGTTTTGTGTAATCATTTCTTTCTCATTTTTTGTGCACGTTTCACACTTCAAAGATCCACGTTCTGTAAGCTTTAAATGCTTCTGGGAAGATGAAAATTGCCTCACTTCTCCTTTCGATTTCTCTCTTTAGGCTTCTCCTTCTTTCTTCCTTGCGTTCCTAGCTTCCTCAATTTGCTGGTGATCTTAGGGTTTTGCTGAAAATTGACCTTTTTTGATTCCATTCGCCGGTTTCGCGAGGCTCACTTTCTACTTTCCCTTTGGGTTTTGAGTCATCACTCGCTTTTGATTAGGTACGCTTCTCGTCTTTAATTTTTTTTGTTCTGGATCCCTCAAATCTAAGGTGGTTACTCCATTTTTGGACTTTTCGTTTTCGTTATTTTAGAAATCAAGGTTGCTCCTTGTCTTACCTCTTCCCTTTTCTGGATTCTTACTCCACCGCCAGGGTCTTCCTCGTTGGTTGTTGTTGTCTCGACCCTTGGACTCTTAGAGAATGCTTTGCTGTCGTTCCTCCTCTTTACCGTTCCTTTAAACTTCTTTCTCTCTTGTCTAGTTATGTCTGCCTCTTCTGAAGCAACAGCCTCATCGGTTTCTCTCATGTTTGCTGTAGAGATGGTCGAGGTCCCTTAGGTTTCACTAGAGTCTTCTTCTAACCCCAAACGGACTCTAAAAGGGAAAGCCAAAATGGCATCAGGTAGTGTTGAGGAATCTGGCCCTGCTCCTTGCACCTTCGACCTCATTGGTTATAGCGAAGTCACTCATTCCCTTATGAAAGTCCTATCTGCTAGATTTGGTTTTTCTAAAGGCATGCGCTACTGGATTTCTTCTACGGACATTAGGTACGATTCAGAGGTCCCAAAGAAGACCTACTTCTTCGTGGCTTCTCTTGAAAATGGGCTAAGGTCCATTCGTCCTTTTATCAAGTTTGTCCTCCAACATTTTAATGTCTGCCTTGCTCAAATCTCTCCTAACTTCTAGGGGATCCTGGTGGGCCTCCTTGTTTTCTTTAAGAAAAATGAAATCGGGTCCCCCCCATAGTTTCTTTACTCATGAAATCCTTCAATGTCAATTTTCAGCTTGATGGTTTTTTATACATTTTCAAGCGGGTAAATACCCTAAACTTGATTACTAACCTTCCCAGCTCTCATAAGAACTGGAACAAACATTTCTTCTTCGTGTCAGAGAAGGCGTGAGAGTTTAACCCAAATGACGTTACTGACACCCTTCCTGTTCCTCGCTCCTGGGTAGGTCCTGATAACCTAGGTGAACTCTTATTTTGGGCAGGTTCATCTTGCCTCCTTTTGTTACTTCATTTGCTGACCTCATTTCTTTGGGTTGTTTCAGGTATTTGCCCCGAGCTGGGAGCTAAGGACAGGCTCGCTTTAATAGGGCTCAAAGACTGCAGGCCAGAGAAATACTCCAGCTTAATTAAGCACTCTGAGCTCACCAGGCTAGGTCTTAGTCCTCCTAAGGTGACGGTTGAGACCCTTATTCCTCTTTGTAGTTGCAGTAGAAGAGGGTGCCATAGTACTCCTTTCTTTTGTCCTTAACTTTTGTCTCATTTATCCTTTCTTTCTTCCTGATCCGTTTGTCTTTGGTTCTTTAATTTCTACATCGATGGAGCCCTCTTCCAAGAATTTTAAGGCTAAGGTTAGTGAAATGAAAAAGGCTCTAATCAATAAAAATAAAATAATATATTCAAATTTACTATATTGTATTCGATACTTAAAAATTCATAAAATACAAAAGGGTGAAACTTTGATAAATATAAAATACATAAATAAAAAAAAAAAAAAAGAGAGACTAATTATACCCCTTTATAACAAATAAAACAAACTGCATAAAAGATACTATAATATTTTTCCATATATATGATCAAACTATTAGTCATTGATAACTCATTTAATTAAGTAGCCTAGTTGCCATAATCTATATAGTTGTTTTTTTAATTAGAATCTCTATAGCTTAAAACAAATGAGTTCTACATGTCAAAAACTTATATAGATATATCTCAAAAGTGTCCAAAGTGTGTCAAAAAATTTATAATTATTTAGGTACTGGGACTATATTAATTGATAGAACAAAAAATGATAGAGTGAACACACTTAAATATACTTCAAATTATTTGAAATATACATAAGTAATATTTTTTAAAAAATTGAGGGTGGGCACGTGCCCCCCCGGTCCTCAAGTAGCTCTGCCCTTAAGCGTAAGGCTGAAGTCGGGTC
Source organism: Ilex paraguariensis (assembly GCA_963454935.2). Taxonomy (NCBI): domain Eukaryota; kingdom Viridiplantae; phylum Streptophyta; class Magnoliopsida; order Aquifoliales; family Aquifoliaceae; genus Ilex; species Ilex paraguariensis. Next base: position 16,113 of record CAUOFW020006556.1, read on the forward strand.
AGGTAGTGGTGCCGAGGCTGGGGGTGCCCCTTACTTCTCCTCCTTTGTCCTGGGTGGCCTTTGTCCCACCGCTGAGCTCCTCAACAATCATGCATACCTCCTTCCCTCAAGGGGTTGTGCCTCCACCATTGGGGGGAGGGGGGTTCTGTACAAGGTGTAATCTCAACCTCTCCCTCGCTAGTAGAAGTCGAGAGAGTCCTGGAGAACATCACTCGTATTTTACTTGGTTCTACTTCTCCTGGGCCAGTTGAGGAGTCCTCTTAGCTTCTTCTCAAGGACCCCCAAGACTAATAAAGGAAAGCACCCAAGACCGAGGGCAAGAGCTCCCTCATGAATAACGTGAAATGTGTAGCAGAGGCTATTGCCTCTATTATCCCAGAATCTGACATCCAAATGACTGCAAGCATTCCCCTTGGATCTTCCATTTCCACTGCTCTGTTTGGCGCTACTTTGATAAGCTTCTGGTTCGTCAAATCCCATCTTTGTCTTGTGTCATTCCTTTGTGCTGACTCTCATTTTCGGGTTGTGTTTGCTCCTAGTTGGCTATCCATGTAAGTGGCTTCCCAAAGCAGATCCAAGCTTTGGAAATCTCTGCCAATGCTTCTAAGGCATTTGAGCTCAAGGCTGCTGGGCTAACCTTTGCCAATGATGACCTTAAGGCCCTAGTCCAAGACTTGTAGGTATAGGTAAAGAGACAAACTTCCATTATAAAGGATTTGGAAACCAAGAAGGGAATGATTGAGGAAAAGGGAAAGAGAGCCATGGAAGAACTTAGGAAAACCAAGGAGGATCTCAGGCTAAAGACTGATGACTGGATTAAGGCCAGCCAGGAGATCTTTGAGGCTTTGAGCTCTTATAGGGGCATTAAAAGGGAGTATATGTTTTGGCAGAAACAAGCGACACCCTTCGGAATGAGCTTGAGGCATAAAGAGCTGTTGCTCAGAAGAAAGATGCTTTGATTGCTAAGTTGACTGGCGATGTCAGTATCAAATTCACAATTGGGTACGTTACCTTCCAACGTCAGGCTATGTGCAGGTTCTCGAACTTGGATTTTGATGACTTTGAGCCATCGTCTGATGAAGAGGAGGCATCTGGTGTGGAAGGAGAAGTTGGAGCTTTAACTCCCTCAGTTTCTGAGCTCACCCCTAAAGGCACTGAAGTCCCTCCTCCTACTTCCACTGAGGTCTTATCCCATGATGCTTCTTTTGCTCTTGCTAGCTCTGCAATCCTTGCTCCAAGTCTTACTGCTGAAGCTGCTGAAATGCCCCTTGCTCTAGTTGGTGCTCCTGCCAATGTCTTGGTTTCCAGTGAGGATCCTGTTGAACTCGGGAGTCAGATTTCTGAGGTGACTTTATCTCCAATTGGGGATGAGGTCCCTGCTGACCTTGAGGCTCTAGCTTCTAGGCTGTCCTTGCCCTCAACTGGAGACGAGGTCCTTGCCCCTGCTCCCGCTCCAACTGAGGTTCTTCTGCCTTTACCTACTCCTGACCCTTTTAAGACTTCTACTGCTGAGCTGGCAAATACTGCTTCTGTCCCTGCCCTAGAGACTAAAAGATTTTTCCTCTCTCTCTATATATATTTTTATTATTATTATTATTTTTTGAGGAACTTCAAGTGTTGTTTAGTTTTCCTAGCACTCTGCTTCTTCTGGGAAGTGTAAATATACATTTTTTTTTTGAGTTGTTATATCATTTCTGCGCTTCCGTTTTGTTTTTCTGTTGTGTTTTTGCTATGCTTTTATTCCTCTTGCCCCATACTTCGAGGAGGACTTAGTTCATCTTGATGTAGACTTGCCAAGAACTGTTAAGGAATTGAAGAGCTAAAGAACTGTTGGATGGTTGAGGTCTTAACCTTGGAGAACTCATTCTTATAAGCTCATAAGGCTTTGTGGCTGAGTTCTGCTTGGGCTGGGCTAAAGAACTTCTGGCTTGAAAGAACACTCTCATAAATTGCATTGCTTGCATTTTGGGGTGTTCCTGAACTAAGCCGATCTGGAGACCTATGTTAATTGAGCTGATCTAGCAGAGTTGAACACCCACTTTCTCATTGTAGCACATGCCCAACTACTCTTTTAAAAATGTAACTGCTGTAATGATTCGGGTTTTTTTGAGGTTTCTTTAAATTTCAAACTTTCTATTGCTTACAAGTCTAGGACCTTCTTGATTATCTTCAAGCTTTGGGATTCCTTTTTGTCTGTCCTTCTTAGGGTTTCTGAGTTCCTTACTTTCCTTGTACCCTATTTTTTCTCTTGATTGTCAATGGTTGTCCTTCCCTCTTCTTTGTTCAAATATCGTGCTTCCACTGGAGTCGATATGAAGTGGCACATCAGTTACTTGGTTCCTACGGTGGTGACTTCCACTGAGTTGGAATGGATCAAGAAGCGGTACTCTCTTCCAGAGAACTTGTTTCTGCGATTCCCAAGCTTTGATGAACCTTACAACTTCCTTTCTCCAGTGGAGATTTTCTTTTTTGAAGACGCTTTTGAGAGGGGCCTTCGCCTCTCCATCCACCCTTTTATTAGGTGGATCCTTGCCTATTATGGCCTGTGTTCTTCTTGCCTTTCTCCTTGAGGGTGGGGTGCTATGGTCAGTTTCTTCCTCTTCTGGCATCTACGAGGCAATAACCAGTTTTCGACTATTGTTGAGTTCCTCCACTTTTATGAGCTCGAAGAGGACGAACTTCCTTGCTTCTGCTGTTTCAGGTGGAGGCGTTTCTTCCAGCCTCCGCTGGTTCTTGAAATTCCTTCCTCTCTTGAGAGATAGACCCAACGCTTCTTCTTTGCCTCTAGAGATTCTTGGAGGTCCTCCGAGGAACGCTGTGCGCAGTCTGGGGCTCCTCGTTCTTGGGAGAGTTTCTCTTACAATGGTAGTGGTCTAGAAATTTTTCTGCTATACTTGTTGTAGTTGGTTCTTACAATACTTTTTGTTGTGTAGGCGCGCCCAGCTTGACTCTAGGAGAGCTGCCGAGGGTTGAATAGCTGGTCCATGCTGAGCCTGCTCATTTTTCTAAGCTCGTTATACCAGAATACCTCTTTCTGCTATAAGTACTGCAGCTGCAGCTCTGGAATTTTCCCCTTTCCCAAGTCCCTCTAAGTCCTCCCCCGCTGAAACAGATAAAGATGAGGATGTAGCTATGTCTTCAAGAAAACAAAAGAGAAGTGACTCTTCTTCTCAATTGTCTGGCTTTTCTTTTGCTACTATTTTATTTTCTTCTACTAGGATGAGGCTTTTCGAAAGCATATCGAGACAGAGAAAGAGTGAGATGAATTGAAGGAAGAGAATGCATACTTGTAGGCAGTGAATGCTTCCTTGGCAGAAGAGGTTGCTGTGCTGAAAAGGCGACTTGGAGGGGGGGTTAGGATTTTTCTTGTCTTTCTTGTACCCCATTTCATTAATGAAATAAAATCTTCTTATGCTGTTTTGCAATTTTCCTCTATTGTATGCTTTTTCTTGTATGTTTATGAACTATAGAGTTGTATGCCAACTGACAAGTTCATCCCTTGTTTATGAACTGAGGAGCTCATTATTGATTTATGAGCTGCAGAGCTCATTTTTTACTTATGAGCTGAATAACTCATCATTTACTTATATGAGCTAAAGAACTAATCTTTTGTTTATGAGCTGAAGAGCTCATCGTTAACTTTTTAGCTACTTAATGGATTTACATTGTGACGAGTCAGAAACTTGCTGTTTTATTGAAAATAACTTTCTTACAAAAAAACTCACTGAAAAAATTCTTTTTAGATGCTCTGCGTTCCAGGAGTGAGGTAGGATTTTTCCCTCCTCTGTTTGCAATTTGTAGTTCCCAGGTCTGACCACCCTTGAGATGATGTAAGGGCCTTCCCAGTTAGGACCCAACTTTCCATGAGAAAGATCCTTTCTTATGGGAAGGAGCTTTTTAAGCACTAGATCTCCAACGCTAAAGCTCTTGCATCTGACCCTTTTGTTGTAATACCTTGCTGTTTTCCTATGATATCTCTTAATGCGATGCAGAGCTCTGTCTCTCCTTTCATCTAAGAGGTCGAGATTCAGCAAAACAACTCGTCGTTGTGCTCGAACTCTGAGAATTCAGCCTGGGGGATGGGACTCCAACTTCTACGGGCGCCATTACTTCGGTTCCGAAAGCCTAAGCAAATGGTGTCTCTTGGGTAGCTGATCTGGTAGTTGTTCTGTATGCCCACAACACTTTGAGACATATTCTGCCCATTTTCCTTTCAGAGCTTTTAGCTTGGTATTCAGGGCTACCTTTATGGTTTGGATGTTGACCTCTACCTGTCCATTTGATTGTGGATGAGTCGGGCTGAGAAGTAATTTTTAATTCCCAACTCAGCACAAAACTTTTTAAACTTAGGATTTCGAACTGTTTCCCATTATCGGAGACGATTGGTTTAGGGATCCCAAACTTGCAGATTATTGATTTCCATGTGAAGTTCTGAACCTTCTGCTTTGTGATTGTCGCCAAGGGCTCTACCTCTGCCCATTTGGTGAAGTAATCCACTCCAATGATGGCGAACCTGCACTGCTCAATGCTAGTGAGAAAGGGCCCAAGTACGTCTAGGCTCCACTGCTGGAATGCGAAGGGCTCACCACCGAGGTTAAGAGTTTCGGTGGACAATGGGGGATGCTAGCATGTAACTGGCAGAATTTGTATTTTTTGACCAAGTCTGTAGTGTCTTTGAGCATTGTGGGCCAGAAGTACCCCTGCCTTAGTGCCTTTCTTGCTAGGGCTCAAGCTCCGATGTGTTTACTGCAAACTCCTTTGTGGATTATCTGAGTATGTAGTTAGCGTCCTCATCTCCTACACATTTAAGGAGAGGTATCGAAAAACCTTGTTTATCCATGCTCCCTTGTAGGATTGAGAATCTGGCAGACCTAACCCTTAGCTTTACAGCCTCCTTGGGGTCTTTTGCAAGGTTCCATTCGAAGATATTCTCTGATTGGGTCTATCCAGCTTAGTGGGGCCAATACAGGGAGTACTTCTTTATTCTCAATGCTTACAGATGGTTCTGCTAGATGTTCTACTGGTATCAACCTATTTAGGCTTTCTTAAGAGATTGTAGCTAGCCTTGCCATAGCGTTTGCTCGCGAATTTTCAGTTCTAGAGACATGCTTGATTTTAACTTGCACGAATTTCTTGATCAACTCTTGTACCTTTTTGAGGTAAAGGATCATTTTTTCTCCCTGGCTTCATAACTTTCTTATATCTGTTTCACCACGATTGGGAATCGCTGCAAATCTCGAGCTGTTCTGCCTCCATCGAATGAGCCAAGTTGAGTCCGACGATGACAACTTCATATTCTGCTTCATTGTTTGAGGCCTTAAACCCGAACCTGAGGGCATACTCGACATCTATTCCATCTGGGGAGGTCAGAATTAAGTCAACACTATTTCCTTGAGCATTGACAGCTCCATCCACTGAAAGCTTCCATGTGGGGAGGTCAGGAACTAGCTGTGTTGTCTCCATAGGTGCTTCTTTGTGAATTCTGCGATGAAATCTGCCAGAATTTTCCCTTTGATGGCTATTCTTGGTTTATACCTGATATCGAACTCGCTAAGCTCTATGACCCATCTAACTAACCTCCTTGAAGAATCTGGTTTATGTAACACCTGTTGCATTGGCTGATCCGTTGGGATCTAAATTGTGTGAGCCTAGAAATATGGCTTAAGTCTTCTTGCAGCTGTAACCAGAGCTAAGACAAGTTTTTCCATTTTTGGATATCTCTCCTCTACCCCCCTCAGACCTCTGCTATAGTAATAACTGGTTGTTGAGCTTCGTCTCGCTCTCTTACTATTGTAGCACTGGTGGAGAAATTTGAGACAGCGAGATAGAGGGTGAGTACTTCTCCCTCCATAGGACTTACCAATACTGGGGGTGAGCTCAAATAATCTTTCAGGGTTCTAAATGCTTTTTCAGACCTGGTATTGATTAACCCTAATTAAAGCATAATTTAATAGATAAACTGTGTTAGTAAATAAAGTTAAACTAGTCAAAATAAATCAAATTAGAATTAGTGTGTGAATAAAGGATAATACATTAATTGTTGTTCTTTTCAGGATTTTGTGCATCAAAGCTACAAACTACTGGAGAGCCAATTGCATTAAAGCTATAAACTATTAGGGTGCCAATTATCAAAGCTCAAAACAAAGGAGGATCAAAGAATTCAAGGCCACCTAACAAGATTTTCAAGTCCACCTAACAAGATTCAAAGTCACCTAACAAGATTTTCAAGTTCACCTAACAAGATTCAAAGCCACCTAACAAGACTCTTCAAGTCCACCTAACAAGATTCAAGGCCACCTAATAAGACACTCACCCTCCCTTGTTGCCTATAAATACCACCCCTTAGGACTTGTAAAGCATTCATCTTTTGGTAGTGGAAAAACCCTCCAAAAGTATTATTGTTTTCCTTATTGCTTATAGCTTTCTTTAAGTATTGCTTTCTTTTATTGTATTTTTGCTTCCTTTTAATTTATTACTTTCTTTTACTTTAAGTATTGCTTTCTTTTATTGTGTTATTGCTCTTTTACTTCCATTGCTTGAGCTTCCTTCTTCCCTTAGAGGAGTGAAACTCTTCCACTTTTCTAGAGCTTTATCAAAGCCGTGAAGGGTGGAACGTGATTCACTCATTCTTTGTCGAAGATCGGCTCCTTGTGTCTCTACTTGGAGGGATGAGCATCACTCACTTTTCTAGTTTTAACAAAGCCATGAAGAGTGAATAGTTTTCATCCAATCTTTAGTAAGAGGTGGTTATCCGGAAGTTAAATTTATGCAATTGTTTATGCTTAGCTTTAGTCTTATTTTTTCATAATGTATTCTCATCATATTGTTGTCTTTATTTTAAGCATGAATAGCTAAATCTTTTAGTTGACAAAACCAAGAGGAAACCTCCACTTGGGTATACCATTTCAACTCATTCTCCTCCCCTCTTTAAGAGTTCAATGGTTCGGTTTAACTGGGTGAGGGTGGATAACTTGGTGAGTCTTTGATATTCCGTAGGCCTAGTCACGGTTTGTGCTTAGATACTCACCAATCTTACCCCTAGCTTCCCACGAATCAATCATTCATTCATGCTCTATTGGAGGAGGGTTTCGAGTTGAAACGATAGTCCTATTGGAGTGACCTCTTGGATTTGCCAATATTGTTTCTCATTTTACTAGCATCAAAACAACTTCACCAAACAACTTCCAACAATCAAAGATTTTACACTTCTTTCTCCCAAAATCACCTCCCCTCGGTTTACTTCCTTCCCCGTGGAAACGACCTTGGAATACCACCAAGTAAAACACGATTCGTGAAAGTCTCCTTGCGCTTGGGGAGCACTTTTGTTCACACATACTCACATTTGAAATCTCATTCATCCGCCATTCCGTTGCCCTTTCTTTGACATCATCCTTAGGAGAGTGACACTCCTCTTTATTCATATACTATACATGCTAAAAGGTGATGTTTATACGTTAGGAAACAACAAGGAAATTTGTCAACTATTTTTGGCACTGTTGCCCGGGGAAGGCAAGTGTCAAACCAAGAAGGTAATTTTTGGACGACGGAGGTAAGTCC
>CAUOFW020006557.1:0-23663 GCA_963454935.2 Ilex paraguariensis
GATGTGTGTAAGTGTGAAAAGGAGGGAGAAGAAGAATGATACTCTAGCGATGGTGGATGAGGGTTCCGGTGGAGCAATTGGCTGGCCGTTGGAGATTGTATGTGTGTGTCAATGTGTGCGCGTATGCTAAAAGGCAGAAAATAACAGCGACCAAGACAGAGACATGGAAAACACAAACTTTGATTTTTGCCCACTCCAGCTGAACTGTCATGTGTTAATTGGTAGTCTGTGAAATAGAGAATTACGGTTCATCCGTAATGAATTTAATCCCTTTTTTGATATTGCATAGTGTCTTCTGAAAGGGTTATTCCTACTATTTATATATTATAGCTTGGAAGGAATCACTCTCACTCTCTCTCTCTCTCTCTCTCTCGTTGTTAGTCAATTGTATCACATGCTTGTGTTGGTTTCACCGTCCGCTGGATAAAGTAGAGTAGATTTTGTCGATGTTAGGCTAATAACACTGTACGTTTTAGACATAGAAAATTTGTTTCCGAAGAAGAAAGATTAGTGGTCCTGTACGTGCCCTCTGTGTGCATGCGTTAGCTACAATCCACCAGGAAGGGGCAAGTCGGGGGATTCCTTTACTCACGGGATATTCCCCAAAAAGCATTTTGTAGGAATATGCCTCCTTCTCAGCAGTCCTGGAGGGATATCCTGTGTATGAAATTGGGGGAAAGCCTCCTATGGTAGAACACCCAATAATTTTTTTTTTTTTTAAATCAATTAGATTAAGTTATTAGTTAATTGGATATTTGGGATCGATTTTTAAAGTGGTTGAGGTCATTCCCATATTTTCTTAATGAATTCTAAAGCTATATACCATTTATTTGTAATTTGGTTGTTCGAGTTGTAATTTAACTCGATTGACTTGTTTCAGTTCAATACTGCAAACCATTGATGAAACCCAAGAAAAGGATCCGAAAATTCATACAATTTTTTGTTTTTAATGGTAAGTAGCTTTTCTAAGGTACGATCATATTGGGTTCATACATGCAAAGTAATTTTGGTATACTTATAATTACCCGTTAATCATGAGTATCTTGATAATATTTTTGAACAGTACTCAATTTTTTTTTTTAATATGGCAAATCTTATTTTTAAACAATCGCTCTAAAAAGCTCGAATATCTATTAAAAGAAGTAGAAGTGAGTGTTGAATTCAACTCTAATAAAAAGGTCTGATATATATATATTTTTTGGTTGAAGGGTGTTTAGGTTTACGGCGATTACTCTCTCGAGGTCAGTGATTGGCCATAGGTGACTTCAGTTGAGTTGGAGTATATTATAAAAGACAAAGGTGATTAGTTTTAAAAGGTGTGAAAAATGATTGAACTTGAGAACCTTAGGTATCAAAAGTTAGGTTCAATCGTTGAACTACTCCTGAGGGTTAAAAGGTCCGAATTTTTAAGATATGTATGATATTTGAGTGATTATTTATGTTTAAGTTTTGCTTAACAGTAATCGGTTTAAATATCTCTATTATGAAAAATAATAAAAAAAACAAATCTTGTTCTTCACATTACTATTTTGCACAGGTCATTTTCCAAACAACAGTAGATTGAGGTTTTCTTAACCGTGAAAATGATTGGAGATGTGTCACATCCCATAAGGAATCCACCCCTCGTGGCCATGTCTTTGTTTACGTGTAAGTTCGTTAATCTCAAAAACCTAAATGATTAATTAATAGCAAATACTGTCATACAAGAAAGTTTAATGCCATAATTTATAATAAGAGTTTCGAACTTGATTCGTTTATTAGATTTGCCATATAAAGTTAAGAGATATACGTTATATTTTTTTTTATTGATTTTGTGCGTGACAACGATTGTATATTGTATGATTTTATGTATGACATTGATTGTATCTATGCTATGCAACATATTTAATTTCTTGGACATTGTTTGGTTCTTGGATTTTTATTTAAATTAAAAAAGATGGAGACAAAATGGATTACTCATATGGGTTAAATGTTGTGACTGCATGAAATATTCTTCATTTGGATTTTATTGATCCCTGTCCTACGCATGTTGTTACTTTTTTAACACTAAACTTGATATTAGTTTTTTTATTTTATGTTTTTTTCTCGAGTAGTACTATTCGGATCTTATTTAAAGATGTAATCGATTGTTATCATTGGATTAACACCAGATTTCACTATTGGATAAAGTTCGCTGTCAATAGTGGATTAGGTCGCCACATTAGCCGTAAATAACATTTTAGAGACTAATACCTTTCTTAACAAGATTTTTGATCATATGTTTCTCATTATTTGATGGGCAAGATTTTGCAGTGTTATAATAAATTTGAAAACTACTGTCTGTTTTTTGGTTCAACGATCGGTGTCGGGGTTAGTTTACGCGAATTTTGATTAATCTCCTCTTCGATTAGGTCAAAGACAGAATATCCATGTCGGGAATTTAAAAACTAACGTCAAGGACACTGATATGATATCCCACCTTGAAGTTTGACAATAATTGTTTAGGAAACTTCAAGATTTAAATCTCATCACTTGATTTGGAGGTTTAAAATTTTGTCGACCATCGAGTATTATATTTTATCGTGCCATTTAGCGATGCGGAAACCATGGAAACTTATTGGTGGGGCCTTTTGAAATGATAGAAACTATGTATACATACATTTATGGTAAACTTGATACAAGCCTTGTGCCGTGGGGAGCAAGTTTTATTAACTTTCGGGGGGACGCATCAATAAAATTTGATTGATAACTTAGTTGAGGATTTTGTTGGTAGCTTCCTCAACAATAACTTAAATTCACATGAAATGGAAGAAAAATATTCTAGTGTGCTCATTTTGGTCGTTAAAAAGGAATGAGGATCGTGCAGTTAATAAATGATCGTGATCTGTGAATAACTGGCGTCGTGTTGGGGTGTCGTGAAAAGATCTGTTTGAGCCTCGTCTTTTGATGGTGTTTGAATGAAAATCGACAATTTTATCTAGATCGGTAGGAGATGGTGATTGGTGCAATGATTGCCATAATAATTATTTGTCAGCAACTAAATTTGATGGGTCGAGCTTGGATAGAGTTTTGATCTGGTCCAGACTTTCAAGTCACATTAGCGATAAAGTTGTTGTATTGCAAGAGTGAGAAGTAGGTGGGTGGGTCTTGACACAACGATATAATTATTTTATTGTGGCTCGCGAGTAATGGTTTGAGTAAGTGAAGGTTAAAATTGTCATCTTTGTATTCAAGGATGAGACTCCATATCCTTACTTCTTTATAAATCTTGCAGTATTTGAAGCTTTGTGCATAGAGTTCTTATTGCTATCATTGCTTAGCTAGAGTATACACAGAAACTATTTCCAATCTATTAATTGTCTTGTTTTGAACCTTAGACAAACTTAGATATAAAGGACATTAAATTATACATCAACAGACAAACATACTGATAGAAGGTTGATTGACGAAATAATTTTCTACACCCAGACAATCTTCATAAAGAAAATAAATCTGGAATATTCATTCGTTAATCAATTTGTGTCGACATGTAAGTTCAAACTTCAAACATATTTGTCACCCTAAATCGTCTCCTTAAACATGTACCTCAAGTTTCCCCTCTCTCTAGTACTTACTGAGATGGAATCGGGCGTACTTTTTTTTTTTTTTTTGGTTCAACAGTGAAGGGTGTTTGAATTAATATATGTACGCCTGAATTAATTTTCTCTTTGATCCGGACAAAGATAGTCTATCTATGTCGGAACTAAGGTATTCATGAGGGATAAATCTCTTATGACTTGACCTCAAAAGATTATTAAGATTCAAACTGGGGACGTTTGAGTTTACCCATAAAACTACTTAAAAAGTAGGCATATTTAGCCAGTTGAGGTGTAAACTCTATAACCCATAAGGGGCTCCTTTTTTTTTTTTTTTTTTGTTTTTAACTTGAAAATGATGGGACCAAGCTCAAGCCAAATGAAGGCTAAATCGGAAACATTAAATGAAGGTTTTTTTATTTTTAATATTATTTTAAATTTTTTATGCGAGAGAAAAACAAAAGAAAGATGTGTTAATATTGTCGAGAAAGAGATTTCAACTTTTATTTTTGTTTTTTTATATCAGAGAGGGAGAGAGAGTGTTTAATTTTAACTTTTGTTTTTTTTTTTTACAGGAGAGAGAGTAAATATGAGTTGACTTTTGAGTATTTTTTTTTAATTTTTAAGTTTTTAATGTTATGGATTGGATTATAGGTCCAAGTTATTGCAATAAAAATTTTGATTGGATTTAATTTTTTTTTGGGTAAGTGATGTATTTAAAATTACGAAGAAGTTTTCTAAAAATATGGGGCTTAAAGCCTATATTTTTTTTTTTCAATACTGTTGGGCCGACCTGAATTGGAGTTATTCGTATATACACTGATTTGTCTGTAAGCACATAGAATAATACCCTATGGATGAACGCGAGCAGGAAATCCTGGTTAGAGAAAGTTTGAATGATAAGATAGAAACAGTGAAAATAAAAGCGGGTTGGTAGGTTAAGCATAGCTTTCAGTGCAACAACAACTTAGCTATCAGCTTTCGCATAAGTTCCGGCTGTGAAGCCCTTTTTGATGTCCGGATTAGCAAGCAATAATGGATGAAGCATTCCATTCGATTCGACGTGGTTCCAAGCTGTATGCATGGCAGGATTTTGATGTCATGTTGGCATGCGTGTCATGATCATGAATAATATGCTCAGTCCTAATCATAATGCATGCTTGTTTTTGAACCCTATTGTTTCTCTCGACGGATCAATCTATCCATCTGTCATGTTATGGCCCGCCCCCCATAACATGGCTCCGCCCCGCCCATGTGGGCATGTGTACATCTCTTGCGTGCATAAGTTGGTAGGCTTGTCTGTTATATTTGTGGCTTAAACCTTTAGGCACAATCATACTCAATAATGAAATTATCACACGTTGTTATAGCGACATTGTGAGACGACTGCCTGGAGCTGAAGTGTCACACTGTGTCCGCTAGTGGTGTTTATTTTACCCACAATTCGACACACAACTCGACAATGAAACAATCAATTCAAACAAATAATAAATGGATTAAATTAAAGTTATACATGAATAACGGGCATTGTAGCCAAAAAATAATTATTTTTAAAATTTTCAATTTTTTTTATCGCAATATCATTTGAGTGATTATAAATTAAATAATTTTTTATGGATACGAATAATATTAAACCGAACATGTATTGAAAATAACACAATTAAAAGTAACATGACACCGATTTACACCATCAGTCCCAATACTCTATGTAGTTGCATTATTAGATTAAAAACGTGCGAATCACTTGGTAATGTGCAGTCCTTCAGATCTCTAAATGGGTCACTTTGGTCTCTCGAGTTTGTAATATGGGTTATTTTGTTCCTTTACATTTACAATTTGTGTCGCTTATATTTTAAAAAAAATACCCCTAAAATTTGGTCACGTGAGATGCAGACGACTCTCTCCCTTAGTGAATTTAAACAATTATTTTTTATTCGATAAAAGTGGTGCAAATTGAATTATTGATGGATTAAATTAAAACAATAAATAAAAAAGATGGACAAATGTTTTCTAAAATATCACCGACACCCTCTATCAGAAATTGTCGGGTTGCAGTGAAATGGAATGTGGACGGAAAGTGGCTTTTTGCAAATTTACGCTTAATATATCATATATTTTACATGAACAACCTAATAAACCAATTAGATTTTTTTTTTTTATGTTTTAGCTATGAAAAGAAACAAAGGAGGAAAGTGATAGGAAAATATTTTTTGATTTCTTTATTAAGGGGTAAATTTTGTTATTAATAGATAAATATTGAATGACATCACTGTGTTTTGATGTGTCAATAATGTTTCAGCTTGTAATGGTACTAGTTGAAACGAATCTAATAAACCAGAGGGAGTGCAGTGATATTTTAAAAAACACGGGGGTGTTAAGAAATTATGCCTATAGATAAGGGGTGTCACTGAAATTTACCCCTAAAAGACCAAACAAACACAAAACATTTGAGAACCAATAAACTTATGCCTGTATGTTCATTTCTTTTCGACCGTTCTATGAGTGTATGTTGTTTCTTTGTTATTGTTGTATCATTTTATTTATTTATTCTTTAATTTATTATTGTTGTTGTTGAAATGTAAAAACGTTTTTGTAAAACACACTTTTGATGCAAAATATGTTAAAAGCTCTTCTAAACTAAAAGGTGCGTTTGCAAAACATGTCGAAAGGTGTGTTTTTGAACCATGCTTTTAGGTACAAAAAGAAAATATGAGTTTTAACAAATAATTTTAATTCAACAATGATAAATGAAGAAATAGATTAGAAACAAAGATAAATATTTATATATAAAAAAAAGAAGAAGATGATAATAAGGTCAAAAGCTCCTATCACATCAGTGTATGCTTGTGCTTGTGGTTATCAATCTCCCCTGTTTTGAAGCTATCAGCAGAATCTTTTTGTATATGAATAGTTAATTTCTCTTGTAAATATTTTTGAAAAAGACATCTATTGAGGGCTAAGCAAATTATTTGTTGAGCCAACATCCATATCCATGCCTAATCATCCAGAGATAAATCGAATAGCTCCTCCTCTCACTCCCATGGTAGCTGGTTGAGGTCACATCTGTCTGGTTACAACATCAAAATTATATTTGAACACACCCCCTCCCTTTCTGTCAACACAAACACATATTGCAGAAAAAGAAATATCTAATCTTCTGAAGTGACAAAGATCTCGTATATATAATAAAATTTAGTAGTAGATGTTGTCTTCCAATGTCATCTCTGCTTCTATGTTACTGGCTTCTGTTTTTCTTAATAACAATTTCTTCTTCTCCTCCTTTTTTTTTTGGTTGAAGGAATGGGTTTTATGATAAAGGTTGCTGTTTTTTTTTTTGGGTTGGGGGGGGGGGGGGGGGGTTGTTTTGAAGAGATTGGTTATATGAAAGGATCAAAGAGTTAGCTTAAGAGAAAATGTGTGGGAATGTGTATATGGGACAGAATGTTTGTAGTCGCTAATTTCAATTTTTTGATACGACAGTCTTGAATCTTGGATGGATGCGGCAAAATTTCATTTTGCCCCTTAAAAGATATAAAAATTCTCATTTTACTTTTCAAAAGATTAATTTTCTCATATTACCCCTTTAAAGAAATAAAAACGTTGCAATATGGTCCACTGTTTTATTTTCGTTTGATGGTCTGTCTATTTTGTGTCAAACCAATCAATCAAAAATCAAAAAATAGATGGACGACAAAACAGAAATAAGACGGTGGAAAAATTAATCATTCGGGGGGGTAAATTGAGAATTTTTATATCTTTAAGAGGACAAAATAGGATTTACCCAATGGATGCTTTAATATATGCACATGAATGAAAAAAGGAGAGGCTTAAACTTCACTATATGGGGAAAAAAAAAAAAGAAGTGTTCAACTTTGACGAAAGGTTCAACATAATTAGAAAATGTTGTCAAGAAAGTGTTCAATTTTTATTCAATTTCTTGTTATGGTATATCAGAATTCTATTGGTATTCATTATTTAAGTACATATCCCACCAGCATATGGTGGGTGATTAAAAAAAAGGGTTAATTATTATTTTTTAATTAATTGTTTAAAATTATGTACATGTCCCACCAACATATTGGTACTCACTATTTAAGTCGTGTTCGCTTATGGTATCAGTTAGAAGTATCTTACCTACTTAATGTTTAAAATTATGTACATTACTTCCTTATAGTTATGTACCAAAGTGAAATAATTGACACCATTAATATAATTAAAAAATTATCATAATACCCACGTTTTAAAATTAGACTTTTCGTCTGATTTATTCCTGACCATAAAACTAATGGAACATGACAATAAACTAACACATTCCAATCAAATACGTCAAGTCTCTTTTTCCCTCCAGTGAGGTTTTGTTCCAAGGCCGAAAATTACTTATGTTTTTTGATTCGGGACCAATGCCCTACCGATTTGGGTATTGTACCATATATTATAAAGAGTGTTTTAAGCACTTTGACAATGTTCTTTTGGAGGAAAACAATGGAAACAAAACCCGTAACATATTTTGGGAGTGTGGAACATACTCTCCGTCAACTTGGATGATAAAAACAACTATTTTACTTTGGTACATAACTATAAGGGGGTAATATACATAATTTTAAACGTCAAATAGATAATGTGTTTTTAACCGAAATTATAGGGATGTAAAAAACAATTAATCCTAAAAAAAAATGAAGTAGGATCACCTAATAGCACGGCAAGTGTGGAATAATTGGATGAGATTTATCTATTTTTGGGGGATGTGATAAATTAGTAGGCAATAATTGAATATATAGTGCACCATAGTTTTGAAATTGTGTATTGTGAAGGTGGTGGTTTTGACTTCAAGAAATCCACAGTGCCTGAATTGCATATTTATGAACAAACTGCCAAACACCTTATTGCATCCAAAACTTTCCAAATATGAAAATGCCTTGCTGTAAATGAATCAATAGAGATATATCATAATTATGTTGTGTAATTACCATCTATATTATCTTATTATATATATATATATATATATATATATATATATATATATATATTGTGACTTGTTTCGGGTGGTCATGACTCTTCAATCTTACAAAAAATATCATAAGTTCGAGTCTCTGAAAAGATAAAGTTTTTATAATGAAAAAAAGATATTCTCATTTATGTGATTTCAATTGATATCTGCTCGATAATTTCTGTATCCTTTTTCTTAGGGATATGCTAGAAAAAAAAAGTCTCTCTCTCTCTCTCTCTCTCTCTATGCATAATTTGACCTAGCTACTATTTATTTGTATACTGAGATATATGAATCATTCAACGCACATCAATAGATAACAAAATCGTATATAATATATCCAAACATCAACATTAGGCTAATATAATAATTGTAGAATAAGGCAAGCAAAAGACTAATACATATGACCATGCATATATCATATGGCCAAATGGAAAAGGCATTGAATTGATTTCCCCAAAATTTCTCAATTTTAGTGTTTCACTTAATAATAAATTATTATGAAAGAAAATATATTCCATGCTTTGACTTTGTTGAGCGACACGTAACTTAGTTCCAAATTCAACACACTAAAAAAATTCAATCTGCATTCAACCCGATTATTGCATGAATCTTGTTTTCACAACCCACAGCCAAATATGATAAAGATTGGATATTCGATGCGATGTAAGTAACCCAATTGTATTAAAATTTTAAGAATAATATCTATCTTTCAACTTAATGTTTGATAAAATTGAGTTTATTTTTTTTGTTCAAAAAAACTCAATTTTATCAAACATCTCTTAATGTCATCATAATTTATACAAATAATTTGGATTAGATCTTAATGGGATCGAATTTTGATAAATTAAAATTCATGAAATAAAACATAATAGTTAGGATCAAATTTTAGTAATAAATAAAAAATATCAATTCATATTCGACTAATTAAACTCTGTCCACAATCCTATTGTCGGCCGTTGCTTTGCTGTAGGTATAATGTATTGGGGATCATTATGCAGATTTTCCAAAGAACTTTGGGGGGGACCATTGCATCAAAATAGAGTCAAGGTCCTTCAATTTACTAATAAATACTAGACATTAATCAAAGGTGCCCTCTTTCCTATGTTTCAAACTATAAAGATTATGATATGAAAATCATGAAAAATTGTGGTTTTGCTGAAAAAGTCGTGCTCAATGTACAAAACTTTGATTCATATGTATTTGGTGAAAAGGGTAATTGATAGGCACTTTTATCTCCATTTTGGGGAGATTGATTCTTAAATTTAGTTTCGGTAATGTATCATTAGCACAAATGAACATTTGTCATTCGCTTGAATTCTTTTAAGCAAAAAAAAAAAAACCTCTTTCGCTTGAATGATTTAAGTTTAAACCCTTTAAATTCCAAATACTTTCTTTATCTTTTCACCTCAGTAAGTTCTATAAATAGGGACATCCATTCCATTACTTGATTTGAGATGAAGACTATGCAAGTCGGGCTAACAATTCTTACTATTACTGGTCATATCAACGTAAAGTAGACTTGAGATTATAGGTTGAATAGTCTTAATAGATTCGGGTTATAACCTTTTAATTGATTAGACTTGCTCAATAAAAAAGTCGAATTTAAAAAGGATTGTACATGATACGAAGATTACACACGAAATATGGATGAATCAAATATGGGTTTTGGAAATTTTTTTGAAATAATATGATTTAAATATATGATAGGACTCGATTTGACATGACCTAGCTAGTACTAATCCAATATAGACAGGTATGCTTTAGCCCCAGTTATGCATGTAAAATAGCATCTATCTATCTAGATGATAAAAGGCAGAAACTTTTCACACGTAGTCATGGAATCATGTAAAGAAAAGTAGGAGCAAGTTAAAAAGCTTGCACTTTTGGTCATTTTTGTCAAAAGTTAATGTAATATCTTGTGTCCCAAGCTTCTAATATACTATTATCTTAAGGATTTATTATGTGCAAGTGAGAGAGACAGGCAGTTAATTCCGTTGTTAAAAAAAAAATAGTAAAATAATTATCCTGAAAACAAAGTTCTTGTCACCCATTTAGCCAGAAATCATAAGATAATAAGTAAAAATATTAAATTATATTACCCTTGATAACACCATTTTCACAAATTAAAAGGAGACAAATTGACAGACAAGCACCATCAGAGAATGCCACGTCGATCCTAGACAATTTTCTGCTGACGTGGCGAGATATCAGTGGACGAAAGAGCGGCTGATTCAGAACATTGCTGGAGGGTATCTTTATAAATTTTGGTGAAGCCCATGTAGATATAGATAATTGTAAAAAGGGCCCATTAATTGTCCCCACAAGAGGGCCATGACTTATGGGAGCAGATTAAGTAAATGGACACTTAGAAATGGTGGGGAAATTATTGGGTCCCAAAGGAAGGAAAATCAAGCCGTCACTCTTTCTCCAACATCTCATACACCTAACCCAAAATACCCTCCTAGGAAATAATCCCTAACCCTAGAATTCACAATCATTGTATCTTTCTTCCTTGGTTAGGAATTAAGATAATCATGGTGTACCAGAGAATAATTGATACATCACGCGCCGATGACGTGTACCTTTGCCCGACACGACATATCACATAAACTACATTCTCATAGACAAAGGACTTCAAATAATTAGATTGTGAGTAAGTAAATTGACGAATTAAATAACCATCGATGTAATTTCATGCAATAGTGCAAAAACGTGAATTAACCAACGTTTTTAAAAAGCCTAGAAATCAATCGGTTAATCATCAAAATTTGGCTACTTAATCCTGGTTCTACGAATATTGTTATCTAGAATTTTATGGCATCTATTTTACTGCTTAATCTTAGTAAATTTGGTAAAAACTTATACCATACTCTGTTGATGGGCTCTTTTCCCCTTATCTGTTTTAAAAAAATGGTATGTCTGGCTTTTGGACCCTATGTTGAGTAAGGGTTCTAAACCCTCCAAAAAAAAAAAGTGAAAATACTAAATCTTGTCTTGCTAGTGCCCCGGGGGGTTTTTTCCCTAAAGGAACTGTCCCCCTTCAGTGGTCGAAAAACCTTAATGAGTTGAATCATATCTTGTAAACATGCACCGCTTGTAAGCGTGCGACGAGCATTAATATGATGAGTGATTGCTGTCTAAGATGTTTGATTAGTTACCTACAAGAAATGGTGTAAATGATTATTCTCCTCAGGTAAAATGAATTTCTTCACCACTTGAAGATTTGAGAGTCAAATTCTTTACTCAAGTCCGATTCTTCATTGAGAGTTCATTGTCACATTCCATCAATGACTTAAGGTTTACGGTCATATTGATCTCAGACATTCCATCACAGTACTGCATTCTATTGACAAACTAACGCAACCATCCATTCAAGCTTGTGGCTTTGCTTTTGTGATCCAATGCCAGATAAGGCAGACAATTTCTTCAATGGCGGCGGAAATTACGCTTGTATCTATCTAGCCTACTCAAACAAGGGACTTGGACAGAGAAATTTGAAGGGTGATCTTGTCCTTTAAGATTCATGTGAGATCCCCCTTGTTCTTGTGTCACACTCAAACTAATGAAATTTTTGAGCTCTATTATTTTGCTTCTTCTAAACTACCTACCAAGAATAACATGGACCCATTCATGTCATGATCTACTACGTTACAAACAAGCCTAATTATTATCATGACTCGATTTGCTGTGACAAATATACTTTTGTCTCCATTTTCATTATTATTGCCTTGCCAATATAATTATATTGAGCAAAATTTCATAAAAGCCATGTGATTTATCTTTCGATTTCTGTGGGCATGATACCCTTCATCATTGGTAGACCCCAAATGAAAAATAATTGTTGTTTTTTTACCATCTCTTCATTCCAAAATTATTCTTGCATGATCAAGGTTGGCAAGATTGGATTTCTCTCACTGCTTGATTGGCATTCCATGTCAGGTCGCTTCACTCAATTTTTTTTTGGGTTTTTCTAGTTCTGGTCCTAGATCAAATGGATGGAGAATATCCTGATAGAGTATGGCCCTCCTAATCAATAATTAATAGTGATGGTGTGGTCTACGCGATTGAATGGCTGATCTCGGGGTTTAAGAAGAGGAAATGAATTAGAGATATTCATTGGGGCATCCAGTTAAAACCGCTAGGCTTGTAGTGGTAAATAGCCTGTTGCAGATACAATAACCATCAGTAGAAATAGATAGACAGAAGATTTTTATTGGTTTACTAGTTCGGAAGCTTGGCTAATCTACTTTAATGGAGTTTCTTGCTTCTTGAAGATTTGCTATTAATTTGGGGAAGATGATTACAAGGTTTTGCAGAAAGTAAACTCTAATCATATCTCTCCCCCTTGCAAAACGTGGGATTGATCCCTATTTATATCCTGTACGAGCTAGGCGTTATCAATGTGATTCCCGCGTAACTGTTGTAATCCTCGCGTAATGGCCATGATTTATGCATCATCATCATGATCCCTTTGGGGTCGTTGCAACCCATAAGGCGGGATCTTTGGTTGATAGAAGCTATATTCCTGAGGTGTAACGTGGCCTTCTAGAAAGTGTGAGTTGTTGTTGTTGCTGTCGCAGTGTACGTAGGAGTCACGTCGGCAATGGTTATCAACCCGAAAGACATGAGCTAGGATTTAAAGTTGAAGATTCAAACTGGAGTTAAAATGTCAGAGTTGGAATACCCAAATCTGACATCATCATGTGGGGCCCCTATTGGGGGCAAGCTCCCGATCTATTTCTGGACCGAGCTTAGCTTTAACTAATTTTTAGAATCATCAAACAGCAAATGGATGCAAGATATATAGGATTAATTATGAACTATAGACATCATATCTAATATTTAGCTAATCTATATTAATGGACGAGTCATGAGCAAACTACTCTTCTTGCAACATTGGTGTAGTTATTGATGAGACATTTTTAGACACTCTCAGTTAATGACACATGTACTCGGCGACAATGGAGACTCTCGTTGTGATACCGACACGTCTTCGTCGATTTTCAACCCCCTGTCCTGAGGATGTTATTCACAGGGATCAAGGATCCCCAAACCACCATGGACCGATACTTATTCTTTAGCAATTTGGGTATATCGGTCCTAAATCATGCTAGTCCCTCGGCACCGAGCTGAATCTATTCGCGTGGGCGTTTCTGCTCCTGCAGGGGCTATTGATGGACAGATCACTAGCCTAGGCTAGACTATACTAGCCATCATGACCTCGTCTTACTCAAATGGTGTCAGGAGGCACAAGAAAGCAGAAGACTCAACCAAAGGGGAATGGGCACGTGGCGTATTGTGTCAGATCAGAGACAAAAAGACCAGAATGCCCTTGCTGACACACGACTTGGGAAAACAAGTATTTAATGCATCATTCCCTTGATGAGACAGCATTTAATGCATGAGAGCTTGGAAGTGAAAGGTAATAAATGTCCTAAAGCCTGGGCATTTAATACACCCCCGCCGAGGGAAGATTATTAAACGTTCGACAGACCGAGAGAAAACATTAGTTACTCGGGGTCCCAAGTAGTAAAGAATAAGAACATCACTCATAGAAATTGGTGTGCACACTGCCCACCTCTAATGATTACCTACTAGCTACGCTGACAACAATGATGAGTTTTTAAAGTATAAATAGTCCTGACAAACACAGAAAAGAGGTACGTAACAAACCCTCTGTCAACCATCATGCAGTGTTTCCTTCTTCCCCTCTCTCAAAGAACTGACTTGATCGTCGGAGGGGATACGCCGAAAAACACTCCGACGCCCTTCTAACTTGTTTTTCTTTGTTCCAGGAATCTCTTTTAGCCTTCTTGGATCACTCAGGCGACTCATAAAAACGATTCATTATCCACCTTGGGCCACCTTCGACCCTCACAACCTGTTCCAAGTAACAAGATCGACCACCCGATTGACGGACACGTGTTCACCCCGGAAGAGATCTGTTCTAGTGTTTATATTGTGCAGGATGTTGCACGCACAATCTGGCGCCGTCTGTGAAAAATGACTAGTTTTCCTAGTTTCTTCTCTAGAAAGAACAGTGACCATGATGAATACTCGACAGAAAGGGAAAAGTCCCTAGTAAAGAAGTCTCGAGTTACAAGCTCCTCGTCATGGTGGGGGGAGGGATCACGCTGATGAAAACAGGAACGTTTTTATTCAGTCAAGGGGGCATACTCCTCAAACTAGTATGGACATTAGGTCAGGAGGATCCGCCCCCTTGACTCGTCAACTGGCGGAGGTGATTGAAGAAAAGTTTGAGGATCGATTACTATAGTTAGAAAAAGATAATGTGAATGTCCTAAGCCAGCTCAACGAATTTGCCGCCTCCGGCGAAAGATCAAGGGACTCATTCCGTTCCCACGGACGCCCTGTCCGGGAAGCGGAAATCGAGGACCTGAGGAATCATCTAAACAACAAAGCTGAGAGCTCTAGGGTCCCGAAGTGCCCGAGAGCCAATGAGCACCCCCTCGACAGTCATTCCAGAAAGGCAAGACCTTTGGCCTGGGACGACCTCCTGCGAGGACTGTCAAGGCGGGGGAAGAGAGATGAGTCCGAGGATTCAACCTTTTCCACGCGACTCCCGGGGAAGGGGAGCCCCGTCAATGACCTTGGAAACCTCAGAAGACATCTCTCTGAGGTGGAGACTGATCTCAGAGCCCGGCTGGAATCCAAGAGAAAGGGCAAGGCTGTCCAAGATGACGCCGAAGACGAGGCCATGCAATCACCTTTTACCAGGGATATCCGAGAGATGGAGGTACCAAAGAAGTTCAGCGTGCCAAGGTTTAAAACTTATGATGGGCGATCCGATCCCGAAGCTCACCTCAGGCAATTCAAGCAAATGATGTTCTTGTATCATTCGGACCAACGGCTCCTCTGTCGAGTGTTCTCCATGAGTTTGGGAGATTCTGCGATGAAGTGGTTCGAGACTTTTCCTCCCAACAACATTGGGTCATGGAAGGAGTTGGGGAGGCAGTTTCTAGCCCGATTCATTACGAGGAGCAAGCGGCCCAAAGACATTGGGTCATTACTGACGCTCAGGCGGAGGGAACAAAAAACCCTTCTTCAGTACGCCACCCGGTACTGGGAGGAGGTCAATGAGGTAGATGAGTATTTGGAAGTCATGGCAGTCGCATCCTTTATGCTCGGCCTGACAAGGGACATAGACCTGTACCGATCCCTGACTAAGAAGACTCCCGTAGATATGAGAGAATTGATGGTCCGGATAAACAAATACTCTAGGATTGAAGATGAAATGGGGGGCAACAAAGGTAGAACTCTCCCACCTAGGAGAAAAGAGAAAGAAGCGGGGGATAATTCCCGAAAGGGGCTGGTACCCCCTCCAGGGGGTCATTTAAAGGTGTTCACACTGTCTTTAAAGAACCCACCTACAAGTTACTCCATAAAATCAAGCATGAGCCATTCTTCAAGTGGCCGCCTAGGATGCAGAGTGATTCTTCCACCCGTGATCAAAAGGTCAAATGTTCCTATCACCGGGATTTCGGCCATCGCACCAAAAATTGCAGGGTATATTAGTCTTTCTTGGAAGGGCTGGTCCAGGACGGTCACTTAAAAGAATACATCAAACCCAAGTCAGAAGAGAGACGCAGTCCTGCCCCGTCGTGGAGCAAGACAACGTCATAAACGTGATTCATGTATGTCCACTGGATCACCCGACATCCAAGGAGCTTGAGCCCGATCTCAAGAGGGTAGCCTTTACGAGAAAGGTTGTCGAGAGCGATGGGGGCCCGCCCAACAAGAGGGCCAGGATCGGCGAGCCAGGTATCACCTTCTCCAACGTAGACTTGGCAGGAGTGGTGACTCCCCATAACGACGCCCTAATCGTAACTCTGAAGATAGACAAGTTTGACGTCAAGAGGGTGTTGGTGGACTTCAGGAGTTCCCCGAAAGTGATGTACTCGGAGACTTTAAAGCGGATGAGCTTTGGCTTTAAGGACCTCACCAAGGTTAGGACGCCCCTCGTCGGATTTAACTGCTCATTTGCCTTGCCCATAGGCAAAATCACATTGTCAGTCGTCACGGGTTCCTTCACCATCAATACTGAGTTTGTCGTGATTGATACGGACTCTCCCTACAATGTGATCATGGGGTGAACTTGGTTGCATGCGCTGGGAGCGGTGCACTCCACTTATCACCAGAAATTGAAACTTGCTACACCAGAAAGGATAATGGAGATCCGAGGGGACCAAGCGTTTGCGAAAAAATATTTTTACTCGGCTATGAGAGTGGGGGTTTCCACCCAAGAGAAGTGACGCTCCCCAGAAGAGATCCTGAAAAAATAGCAATCACAGTCCGGGCGTCTAGGAGTGGATGACCCCCGGACTGATCTGACGGACCGATCGGTAGAAGACCTTCGCAAGGTGTTCTTAGTGGATGGTGAAGAGGAGAGATACTTTCATATTGGAACCGTAATGCCTATAGCCAAACAGGAAGAGATGATCGAATTTTTGAAGCAAAATACAGACGTGTTCGCTTGGAACGCAATGGAAATGAAGGGGGTGGACCTCGAAATAATCACGCATAAGCTACATATTGACCCGACACACAAGCCAATAAAGCAGAAGCCACGACGCATGGCGCCGCACCACGCCCGGGCGGTGAACAAGGAAGTCGATAAACTTCTAGAGGCCGATACCATCCGGGAGGTGCAGTTCCCAGAGTGGTTATCTAACACAGTCTGTGCAAAAAGAAAAAGGGGGAAATGACGCGTTTGCGTAGACTTCACTGATCTGAACAAAGTGTGTTCTAAGGACGACTACCCCCTCCCAATGGTGGACCAGTTGGTGGATGCCACTGTCGAGTACCAGCGTATGGACTTCTTGGATGCCAGAGCAGGATATCATCAAATCCCTCTCTATCCCCCGGATCAAGAAAAAATAGCGTTTATCACTCCGAGGGGGGTTTACTGCTACAAAGTCATGTCATTTGGGTTGAAGAACGTCGGAGCTACGTACCAGAGGCTGATGAATCGGATGTTCAAAAGACAGATTGACAACACCATGAAAGTCTACATCGATGATATGTTGGTTAAAAGTAGAAGAAGTTGTGACCACCTGGTGGATTTGGCCGATACTTTCTCCACCCTCAGGGAGTATGGGCTGAAGCTAAACGCCGCAAAGTGTGTTTTCAGAGTGGGGTTGGATAAATTTCTTGGATATCTGGTGAGTCGACGAGAAGTCGAAGCTAACCCGGATCAGATTTAAGCGATCCTGGACGTCCGGAGCCCTCGAACGGTCCCTGAAGCAGAAGCTCACAGGGATGTTGGCAGCACTCAACCGTTTTATCTCGCGCTCCTCGGACAAATGCAAACCCTTATTTGGGGCCATCAAGGGGGCCGGGAAGGATACATGGAGCCAAGAGTGTGAAGACGCCCTGACAGGAATCAAGGAGTACCTCAGGGTTCTCCCGACCCTATCCGTCCTCGTCCAGGGGGAAATGCTCTTCCTGTACTTATTCGTATCAGAATTTGTCGTCAGTGGGGTACTCATCTGTGACCACGAGCACCACCAGAAGCCAGTTTATTACGTGAGCAAAGCGCTACTGGACGCGGAAACAAGATAACTGCCCTTGGAGAAACTCGCTCTATCCCTGGTCACAACTGCAAGAAAACTGAGGCATTATTTGCAGGCACACCCGATTATTGTCCTTACCGATCAGCCCTTAAAGACCATTTTCAGAAAGACAGATCTCTCTGGTAGGATTTCCAAGTGGGCAGTGGAGTTGGGAGAATATGGCATCCACTTCAAACCTTGAACTGCTATAAAGGGGCAGGTATTGACAGATTTCATAGCAGAGTTTTCTGGGGGACCTCCCGTCCCGGAAGGGCCACCCTCGAAAAGAAAAATAGGAGCAAGCCTCCTGAAAGGGTAAGACCCTGAAGGCAAAGTTCAAGGACTCCTGCCTCCGAAAGAAAAACAGGAGCAAGCTTCCTGAAAGGGTAAGACCCTGGAGGCAGAGTTCAAAGACTCCTACCTCCGAAAGAAAAATAGGAGCAAGCCTCCTGAAAGGGTAAGGCCCTGGAAGCAGAGTTCAAGGACTCCTACCTCCGAAGGAAAAATAGGAGCAAGTCTCCTGAAAGGGCAAGGCCCTGGAGGCAGAGTTCAAGGACTCCTACCTCCGAAGAAAAATCAGGAGCAAGACTCCTAGGAGTGCAAGACCATCAAGGCAGTCCGAGGAACGAACCCTTGGGGAGGACACTACCCCGAGGGGACGTACGGCACAGAAATGATGAAGCTGAACCAATCGAGTGGATCAACCAAATTACTCCCTTGGTATCCAAGCTATGGAGATATTTCGTTACCACTAGTTACTACAACATCAGTGTAAAAAGATGATGAAATACATATGATGAAATGGTTTCAGTAGATAATGCAAGTACTCAAAAAATAAAAAGCAGGCCATTCATTTCAAAAAAGGGGCTTTGCGTCCCCGAGGGCTACAACGTTCAGACTAAAAAGTACAGTTCAAAAAAGAAAAAAGAAGTTTCATCTAGCCCCGGGCATCTCCAACACGTCACTGCAAGGAGAGTCAATGCAGAAGGGGTGAGCAGCTTCGGGGGCAGGCAAAACTGGGGCAGAATCAGTAGTAGGCAGGGTCTGAGGAATGTTGGAATCGGGGACAAAAGTGGCTGACTCCGGCAGGGCCTCATCGGATGAGACAAGAATTACCACCTCAGGTGGGTCTGCCAAAACTTGCATCGGCATTAAGGCCGCACCCTCAGCAGCAACCTCGGCCTCGGCCTGCGCCATCTCCGTCGATGGCTCGTAGTTGTGCATCTGGAAGAGTGGGGAGTTTGAAAGGACGTCGGTGGCTCGGAGTGCCTCATCCCACCCCTTTTTGAAGAACTCTTTGTTGTTCTCCTCGAGGGCGGGTAGTATGTCATCGACAAACTCCTCTCGGATTTGCTCTTCAGTCTTCCTATTCTCTGCTTCTGCCCTGACCCTGTCCAGTTCCTGGGTCAGATCCAGGCAGCTTTCCTCTGACCCGACAGCCTTTTCCTCGGCCGCAGAGAGCCGTTGCGTCTGCTGTGTGATCCTCCTCTCAGCGTCAGCCAAGGTAGCACTTAGTTTTTCAGCGCCGACCTGCGCCAATTCGTTGTCCTTGAGGAGTTGCTCAATCTGAGCAGCCTGCCCCGCAAGGGTGAAGTCCCTGATAGCCACGTCCTCCTTAGCATTGACCAGGGCTCCTTCAGCCTCTTCCTTCTGCTCCTAGGTCCATTGGAGGTCCATCCTGGCTGCATGATATCGCACAACGATTACGAAAATTTGTTGGGTTGCCTGCGAGAAAAAGAACTTGGTCAATTATAGGTGATGCGGCAAGAAAAGGTTGAAACAAAGATGAACTTACCACCAGGGAATTCTGAATGATGGAACAGAACAACATGTTTGTTGTCCGCCACTTGTGAGCCTCCATGTCGGCCTCAAAATGGAGCGTCTCGCTCACTGCGTTGGCGGCATGGGGGTCCTGCAGAATGGAATCGTCGACTCTGATCACCCGATTCATATGATCAGTAGCCCGAGGGTTCCACTCTGCAGCTTCCACCGTCTACGAGGGGGAGGTGGAGTTTGTCTCTGCTGCTATTGCTATTGTTGTCGCTGCTGCTGTTGCTGTTATTGTTGCCTCTGCTGTTGCTGTTGCTGTTGAGGTGGAGGGGGTAACCCATGGCCCCTCCCGCTTGGCTGTTGAGCAGAGGGGGCCCTGGATCCCCTGTCTGGGCCTTCGTGCCTTTTCTTGGTCCTCCTCTTCTCCTTGACTTTAGGATCCCGATCACGCACTTGACCCCGACCAGCGGCTCTCTGAGGTGGGGGGTTGGCGTTGTTCCCTGTTGATGGGGCGCTACTGGTTAACCCCGTCCTCTCCCTGCGGCAAAGGCCTTCCTTTGCCTCAGGAATCCTAGATCTATGCGGGGCGTGCTTGACATGACTACCTCAAAGGAGTCCTCTGCGTCTAGGGACTGAAGAATGTGGAAGTCAGACCACGAATCTCTCCCAAAAGTCCTCACCTCGGCGTGCGAAGGAACCAAAGTCTCTCTGGCCCCGAACTCCTCAACTTCAAGGGCACCCTCTACTTCCGCCTCAGTAGCCCTGTCGGGATCTTCCTCCAGGTTTTGTTCAACCTCTTGTTGCGCAGTCTGATCAAAGAGTTCAGACCACCGCAAATGGTCGAAGGGCTGGGAGAGCTGTGAGAACTTTTTGTACCCTGCTGAGTAATTCAGAAGAATGTGAGCGGCCCGGTCGAACCCGTCGTCGCCAACAAATCTCCAAACAGTGACGAGGTCAGCAAAGTTCACCAAGGAAGAAGGTTATTAACACTTCTAAAAAATCCTAAGGACAAAAATAGTAGACTCAGAGAAGCCGACGTACTTGTCGTTCTCCATTCAAAAGGGCACATCAGACCATTGTACTCGGGACCGGTCCCCTGCTGCCAGGATCCACTGAAGATCAGAAGGTAATCCTTGTATCCTTTGTCTGAGTCAGGGAGGTGAGTTACAAGGTACATGGATGGATCCCTGACTTTGAGGTAGAAATTCTGCTGAGACATAACCCTCAACAGGTAGTAGCAAAAAAGGATATCAGTGAGCCCAACGTTTACCCCGAGACGGTTATTAAGCTCTAGGACCCCCATTATTATCCTAAAGACATTAAGACAACACTGCCCGGGAAAGAGGTGGAAATGGGAAAGGAACTGGAGAAGTAGAAGGGACAGAGGGAACCTAATCCCACCCTCTATGATTGCCTTGGTGAAAAAGGGCATCTCATCCTCGGCCCCGAGAGTACGGTTATGCAAAACTGGATTGTACTCTTCTATACCTACGTTTGGGGGGATACGATATCGGGCCCTAAACCTATTAATCTGCTTGTCTCCCTTCACTTTGTACTTCCCTGGGCTCGAGGAACTGGCCTGGGGATCCTTGGCGGCAGGGCGACGTCGGGGCATCTCCAAATAAGATAAAAACTGAAGAGGAAGGAAAATTTTTTTCTACGAAGATCCCCAAGGGGTTTCCTGAGGATTGGTCACACAATGACAACAAGAAACACCTCCGGTTACCGAAGAATAGAAAACAAAAACCCAGAAAGACGGAAAGAAGGAAGATACAATGACTCACCAGAACACGAACGAAGGTTTCTGAAGGGCTTGGAGTGGTTCCTCTCTCCAGAAGGTTCAGAATCAAGAGGTTGTTTGTTGGTCTAAACTCCGGTGATGACTGACTGGTAGACGACGTGACAAAGGGGGTCTCCGGCGAAGTTTTAAGGCAAAAGCTCTCTGAGTTCGAAATGACAAAAGTGTGGGAAAGAGAGAGAGAGCCCGTTTATATAGTACCCTTCCCTATTATTAGGCACGAAGCACGAAGAGGTGCATTTAATGCGCACGACCTCCTAAGTGGCGGGAAACGGCTGGAAGCAATGATGGAGTGGTTGTAGCAGTTGCAAAACCCTTTGTCTCCTTACAACGTGTGTCCTTGATATCAGAAGATCGAAGGCTGGGGGGTAGTTGATGGAACATTTTCAGACACTCCCAGATGATGACATGTGTACTCGACGTCAATGGAGACTCTCGCTGTAATACCGACACGTCTTCGTTGGTTTCCAACCCCCCTGCCCCGAGGATGCTATTCACAGGGATCAAAGATCCCCAAACCACCATGGACTGACACGTATTCCTCAGCAGTTTGGATATATCGGTCCTAAATCATGCTAGTCCCTCGGCACCAAGGTGTATCTATCCGCGTGGGCGTTTCTGCTCCTGCAGGGACTATTGATGGACAGATCACTAGCCTAGGCTAGGCTAGACTAGCCATCATGACCTCCTCTTATTCAAATGGTGTCAGGAGACACAAGAAAACAGAAAGCTCAACCAAAGGGAAATGGACACGTGGCGTATTGTGTCAGATCAGAGGCAAAAAGACCAGAATGCCCTTGCTGACACACAACTTGGGAAAACAAGTATTTAATGCACCCTTCTCTTGATGAGACAACATTTAATGCATGAGAGTTCGGAAGTGAAAGGTAATAAATGTCCCAAAGCCTGGGCATTTAATACACCCCCGCCGAGGGAAGATCATGAAACGTTCGACAGACCGAGGAGAAAGCATTAGTTGCTCGAGGTCCCGAGCAGTAAAGAATAAAAACATCACTTATAGAAATTGGTGTGCACACTGCCCACCTCCAATGATTACCTACTAGCTATGCTGACAACAATGATGAGTTTTTTAAGTATAAATAGTCCTCACAAACACAGAAAAGAGGTACGCAACAAACCCTCTCTCAACCATCATACAATGTTTTCTTCTTCCATTCTCTCAAAGAACTGACTTGATCGTCGGAGGGGATACGTCGAAAAACACTCCGGCGCCATTCTAACTTGTTTTTCTTTATTACAGGAACCTCTTTTAACCTTCCTGGATCACTCAGACAACTCATAAAAACGATTCATTATCCACCTTGGGCCACCTTCAACACTCACAACCTGTTCTAAGTAGCAAGATCGACACCTGATTGATGGACATGTGTTCACCACGAAAGAGATCTGTTCTAATGTTTATATTGTGCAGGATCTTGTACGCACAATTATATACCGATAATAGGTCTAGTAAGCTAATGTGTCTTACCATATGACTCTTGTAAGCTTTTGCTTACTGTTCTCTCTTTCTCTTCAACACGGACACGGAACTCGATGTCATTAAAATAATTTTCCATGACAATCCCATTTTAGGAAGTTCTTAATAGTCCTTGGTGGGCCATGGATGAAAGTGAATTAGCAGCATAACCCCAGTCGTGGGATCAATATACTGATCTTTTATTTTTATTTTTTTTTCAATTTAGGTAATAAAAACACTTTTTTTTTTAATTAACTTTAATTTCACCCAAAACTATGTAAAAAATGGATGTATAAAAAATTATGTAAAAGATGAAAGTATTGTGCAATATAATATTCCTATTTGTCAATATGTTTTTGTTAGCAACCCTAAAGTTTTGAAATTGTAGAAATAGCTGATTTGTATTTATAATATAGTCTAAAGGAGAAATTTGTCTGTGTGTATATGATTTGTATTGTATGATCATTTAATGCATTCAATGGTTTTCCCCTTAAAACCCCCC
>CAUOFW020006558.1:10530-21090 GCA_963454935.2 Ilex paraguariensis
CCCCCCCCCCCCCCCTCTCCCTTATCCTTTTCATTTGATTTTTGTTGCTTTTGGTCAATTTTAACTAATATTCAGTAAGCAAAATCGGCCAAACGATATGCCCCGGTGTTAAGGTCCAAAAAAATTGGTAACTGCCTGATAAAGGGTTAGATAGTAACTTACCCGATTGGGTGTTATTTTTAAAACAAAAAAAAAATGGAGTGTAAATTTAAAAGAATTAATTACAAGGGTAATTTAAGTGGTAATATGAATGATTTGTAAATTCAGACGTCTTGAATTTAAATTTTGACAATCCTTTGAGACCAAACAATAATGAATTTATCCTTCATGAATACCCTAATCTCTGCGTAGATAGTCTGCCTTTGACCAAACTAAAAAAAGAATTAATCAATGTGCACATAAGTTAGTCCAGATATCTCCTGACAGTTGAACCAAAAAAAAAAAAGGAATAGTGCTAGAACAATGTTTGTTGGACCTAATTTCTTAATGAGTTGGTTACAAAATGTCTACTTCAATTTTGAGTAGATTGTCATTTACTCCTTCAGATTTTAATTTTAATAAATAACTCCTTTTAAGTTTTAATATTATACAATTAAAACCAAAAGTTAATTTTAGACCATAAAAAATGACAAAAGTTAAATATGAGAAATTCACGCAATATTTACTTTGTTGAAAATACATAATTACCTCTAAAAATATGTGTGTGTGTGTGTGTGTGCACGTGTATTTTGGCATTGGGCGAAGGTGGAGGTGGAGGTGGAGGTGAAGGCGAACATTGTGTTGTGTTTTGTAGTGTGTTGGTTTGGTGTTGGATTGAATGGATAAATTTTCATCTTTGACTTTTCTATTTTCTTATTTTTAAAGATAGAATAGGTATATCACAAAAAAAATGTGGAAAATAATGTACAAGATGGAGAGTCTAATAGTACTTTTATATATTAGCAAATGTTATCAATCAATTTACTCTATTTAAAACTTAAAAGGGACAAACTGCAGCATGTAAAACTACAAAGGGCTAATTGCGTCAAGGGCATAATATGAGGGGCCAAATTATAATTAACCATTTATTATTGCAAGTTATTGACTTAATTATTATGCATAACTATTGGATTGATATATATATATATATATATATATATATTATTTTTTTTTTCAATGGTCGGTGGTGTTCACACACTGCGACTAATCTCTTTCTCAATCTAGTCAAATATAAGTCATCCTCAATGGAACTAGAGTATTCATAAGGGATAAATCTCTATAGTTTGATCTTAAGGGGTTCTCAAAATTTGAATTCAGGACGTCTGAGTTATCCTAAATATTGTTGGATAGATAGTTGAGCCAATTATTAGTGGACCCGTTAGGAATATGATGATTATGATAAATTATATTAATAAATTAAGTTTAAATAATATTATTAAATTAAAGGATTTTTTTATAATATGTTGATCTAATGATATGGTTGAATTCTAATGGTTGATGTGATTTCAATGTTTGATGAGATTTATAGTCAAACAAAAAATTATTATGTAAGAAAATTAGGTTTAAATAACATTATACAAAATAAATATTAATAAATATAAAACAATAGTTTTTTCACTTTACCTGATGAAAACCAGATTCATGTGTTAACTCAACACCAAGCTCTGCCAAGCAGGAGAAAACCCTAGCATCACTCCCATACAAATGTGGGTACCTCATGAGACACGAATCCAAAACCCTAGCTAAAACCCTAGCCAAAGAATGGCTGATGGCGAACCCTGCACCACCAAACCCCATCTCAAACGAGAAATACTCATTCAGCTCATAACGCTCCGAGTTAGCCCCCACATAAAACCACCTATCATGGTCGTACTTCGCCAGCGTCTGAATCAAATTCACCGTGAAAAACACCGTGTCATCATCGCCGAAGACGAACCATCGGATGGCAGAGTCGTTCTGTTCGACGGCTTGTTTTACGATTCGCGCAATGCGAATAGCGTAACGATGGCCCCATTGGAAGTTGTAGGGAAATTTTGAGGTGTTGCCGTAGATGAGGGTTGGAGGGAGGGTGGTGGTGGTGGAAAGGGAGGAGATGGGTGTCGGGCGGTCTAGGAAGAGGTAGGCTCTTGTGGAGTTGTGTTTGTACCAGAGGCGAATG
Source organism: Ilex paraguariensis (assembly GCA_963454935.2). Lineage (NCBI taxonomy): Eukaryota > Viridiplantae > Streptophyta > Magnoliopsida > Aquifoliales > Aquifoliaceae > Ilex > Ilex paraguariensis. Next base: position 12,668 of record CAUOFW020006558.1, read on the forward strand.
TAGTCATTGCGTTTGGGGAAGGTGTCGGAGGAGGAGGCGATGGAGAAGAGAATGTGGCGAAGGGTAGTTGGAGTGGTAGTTGTGTTGCTGGAGTTACTGCTTAAGGTGGTGTTGGTGTGGAATGATGGGAGAGTGGAGGAGGGGAGGTGGAGGTGGAGGTGGAGGAGGAGGTAGAGGAAGAAGAGAAAGGAGATGATTAAGGAGAGGTCTTTGATGTGATATTGGGTTCTTAGATTTCTGGAAATGGGCATGTTGAGAGAGAGAGAGAGAGAGAGATAATATTTGGCTTGAACGCTGATTTAGCTTGCTGATGCATAGTTACAGCTTTAATGGCGGTGAAGGAAGGCATTGAGTTATTAGTTTCCGTCAAAACGATGCGTTACTTGCATACTATCAGGAAAAAAGAAAACGTTACGATTGATATTGTCTGGCACGGTGAAATTTACCATTTAATATTGAAAATTTTCTTTTTTTAGACAATATTTGATGATAATATTTGATGATCAAATGTATCATACGCATTAAATTGATAGCTGACCCAATGATTGAATCATTGATTCGGTCTTTTTGTTGATTTGATGTTTAATTCAATTCTAATAATTATAATTAAGACAAAATAAAATTGTTATCGCGGATCAAGTTTTAATGTTGATTGGGATCATCGGGTTATTTTTGAAATGTGAATAGGTATTTTTTAAATGTGAATAGGTATTTTTGTTATTTGACCTAATGTTAAGAGATCTAAGTGACATTTTTTCAAAACAGTATTCTTTGAAGCTTTTGACCCATTCCATGGGATTTTAAAAAAAAAGTCGGTTGATTTGAAAATAATTTCCAAATTCAAGTTTCTTTAAAAAAATTCAAATTGTCTGATATTTTTAGTTTATAGACTGACGTGATTATTTTTAAAGTGTCAGCTCATTTGACTTTTAAAAAAACGTTAAATGAATTCACGTTTTTAGGCAACCAAAACCCATTCGTCCCTCCTTCCTCTTTCCCTCTTCTTTCATTCTCTCCATCACTTCCATCTTTCCCAAATTTTGTGCCCTAAATTCATTTAGGCGACCCAGCAGCCACCACCCCTAACCTCCTTCAGGCGCGCCTCCACCATCCACACCAGCGACCACCACCACCCATCTACACCAGCGAAAGACCACCACCACCAATCTACACCAGCGAGGACCACCACCTACTGCTCGTCCACTGTGACAGTAGATAAGTGTTGTCCCTTTCTATTTTATTTGTTGTAATTTGTTGTTATTATCTGAATATCAGCTCTCTAATCAGTTCCCACCGTATTTTCTGATTTGATATTATCTAATTTGTTGTACTTAATCAGCTCCCTAATTAGATAAATTGATTTGTTGTGGTGACATTGTGATTTTTCTTTCGTGGTTGTGATATTGTGGTATTGAATTTAATAAATTTTCTGCTGGTGCTGGTGATATTGTGATATTGGATTTAATGACTTAAGATAGCGACTTTTCCTGCTCTTTCTGCCCAAGAAACCCTTTATTTGGGAAGTATCTGCTATTGATTTAGTTTTTTTGTTGTTTGGGTTCAAAGCTTTTTATGGATGATTTAATTTGGGTGAACTGAAATGGGTTATGAGCTGTAAAGTTCAATTGGGTTTGCTTTACTAGATCTTGGATTGGTTGTTTGGTNAATGGGTTATGAGCTATAAAGTTCAATTGGGTTTGCTTTGCTAGATCTTTGATTGGTTGTTTCATAGTTTTTGTGTGATTTGATGAGTTCATTTTTGTTTAATGTTGTGCTCTCTATTTGTATTAGGATTTGGTGGTTTGTTTTGATTTTTTCAAAAAAAAGAGATTATTGACTGTTGGTGGAAATTTTTGATGATAAGCAATTGCGCAAATATGTTTTCTGTGAGAAACTGTTACATTGTGATGGCCATTTGAAAAAAATTCCGTAATTGTGTACAGTGAGGAAGTTTTATGGCATAAGCATTTGAGCTGATTCTTTTCAATGGTGGTGGTGCTTGGATTTGGGGTATTGAGTTGATTATTGAAGTATTGAGTTGATTACTAAGTGTGCGTGCTAGATTTCCTACAATATAAAAACGAGAACAGATATCTCCCTTAGTGAACTCGAGTGAATCAGTGGAGTGGTCAACCACGCCGCTTGAAACAGCCTGTGAGATCCTGTGGTAACCTGGAACGGTAATGGGAGGCGCCAGATTGTGCGTGTTAGATTTCGCACAATATAACCTTTGCTACAATACACACTCAGTGTTTTCTTCTTCCTCTCTCTCTCAAAGACTGACTTGATCGTCGGAGGGGATACGTCGGAAAATACTCCGGCGCCCTTCTAACTTGTTCTTCTTTGTTCCAGGAACCTTTCTTCAGCCTTACTAGATCGTTCCTTTGATCCACGAGGGTCTCTCATTACCGTTCCAGGTTATCACAGGATCTCACAGGCTGTTCCAAGCGGCGTGGTTGACCACTCCACTGATTCACTCGAGTTCACTAAGGGAGAGATATGTTCTCGTTTTTATATAGTGCGAAATCTAGCACGCACACTAAGTTATTGAGTTGAGTTGAATTATTGAATAGATTTCAAATATTGAAATATTGAATTGATTTTTTTTGAGTTGATTATTAGTGCGTTGATTATTGTTGAGTATATATTTTGTGAAATGTTTAGCCTAAATTGTTTTCAAATTGGGTTTTCAGTTGATCTTTCTTATTTTTATATTCAGGTTTTTCCATCTATGGTACTATCCCCAAGCTAACATTGAGATCTTTGGCCAGGTGACTTACAAAAACAGCACCAAAAACCTCTATCTTGAAGCTATTTGTTGGTCTTTTCAGAGAAATATGAGTGTTTTTTGTTGCATGCAGGGATTTGTCACTTGGACAATTACCTGTTATTTTGTTTACACGCCATTCTTGTTTAATTTGTCACGTTGGCTCAAAGACGTTGTCACTGCTGCAGCTGCTGATGGGAAGTCTGCCTAGACCAATATATCAGTAGTGATTCTATAACTCGTTTGATGAAATTGAGTCAATCTAACAAATTCTCAATGTACCTAGTTGTGAGTTTATCAACATGATGTATTATGAAAAGAACGACCATAGTGGTAGCAGCCTCTACATGAGTTGTTCAAAGTTCTACCATTTGCAGACACTCAAGGCCAATAGTTGGAATATCATAAAGTCGCTGGTGCAGCAGGTGGTGGTCGCTTGGTGGTGGTGGTCTTTCGGTGTGGATGGTCGCTAGAGGCGCACCTGAAGGAGGTTACAGGTGGTGGCTACTGGGGGAAGATGGAAGTGATGGAGAGAATGAAAGAAGAGGGAAACAACAGGGAGGGAAAGATGGGTTTCGGTTGCACTAAAAAAGTCAATCCATTTGACGTTTTTAAGCTTTAGGAATGGGCTATAATATTGGGTTAAATACGTCAAATGGACTGACGTCTTTAACTTAGAAACGTCAGTTCATTTGACGTTTTTAAAAAAGACGTGGGTTTGAAAATTATTTTCAAACCAATTCTTAGTTGAAACTTTTTTTAAAAAAATCTCATGGGATGGGTCAAAAGCTCATATTCTTTGGTTTCAAATAAAAACAGGAGGCAATGTTGACAAAAATAGAGATTAAATGACCTGGTGTTTTTGTTGGCAAATCCCACTTTTACACATTTGGAATTTCATATTTTTTAATTGTAATATCATATTATTTAGTCTCTATTTTTTTGTCCAATTTTTTGGTTAGCCTATCATTACTCTTTCTTTTCTTTTTTGATGACAAAGAAAGTCTTGCTATTACAATTTTTAGAAATAAGGGTTCATTGTACGACCATTGCTAGTTTAATTGGACAGTCCCAAATAAAGTTTGTTCATTGGAAAAGGGCTCCATGTGGTTTTATATTATTTTTTTTTTCCTTCCCAACTTTAGCAGAAAGCAACAATTGTTTGCGAATGTTTTAATTCAATACCTCACCACCATAATTGTTAGAAGTGAGTGAGTGGTTTAGCTTGACTTTTGTTAATTCAGAGATTTTAGATTCAATCCTTTTTCACATTTCTTAAAAGTTAGTCACCATTGTCACTTTAGGGACATGCTCTAATCTAGTTCAAGTTACGATGACCAATTGTTGAACTTGAAAGAATAGTCGACATAAGCTTAGACACCTTATAATAAAATAAAATAAATAAACAACTCACCACCATGGTTTTAGCCCAAGTGACTTCAAGTGGCCTATAAGAGACTCATTATTCTCTCATAGATCTTAATATGTCCACAGCTTACACTATTTTTCAGAGCTAGCTCTATGGGGATATGCAAACCCATTATTTATCCATGAATAAAATGAGATGGTCGATTTAGAGTGGTTGGTAATAGACCGAACCATGCAAACAAAGTGCAATCATAACTGGAATTGATTGGAATTGGGCCTGAATAAGAAGTCAATCAGCCCATACGAGTCCAATCATTGTTGCTGAATCGTCAAAACCTATTAATATATAAATGAATAATATTATTGGGATTTTTAAAAAATTAATATTTCTTTATTTAATAATATAACAGTAACATGGTCCAATGATTCTATAACTTTTGAATTTTTTCATTATGATTTCATCACTTAACACAACATTAGATTAATTTTTTAAATCTCAATAATATTCTTATTTTATATAAATACATCGCATTATGTTCCATTTTATTGGCAATTCTAGACCATGCTTCATTTCGGACCAACACTAAGCCAGGGGATGGATAAAACTATGTGCACCAAATTATCTGCCGCCATTACGTTAGATCAGTAATGAGACTCATTGATTCAGTGACTACAAATGATTTAGTGCACACTTTTAGTATGCATAGCATTGTTGTTTCGTAATTGATGCAAAACCTTAAATTAACATTTTCTATCAACATGGACATGTTTGAAATCTAAGTATATCATTAGTCGATTCATAAAAGTTGTAGGGATTAACTTTCGGTGTAAGAATACATTTGGGAATTTTTAAACTCAAAAGAATTTTATCAAAAGTGGGTAATCTATGAAGTTTATCAGTAATTAATGTATCATATTTAATAGGATTAGGTTTTCTAATTAGATCATAATTAAGGTTATTAACTAATGCCTATAAATATGTTGTAATCAGATAAATAATGAAAAATCACTCTTGTGAACATAAGTAGAATTTCTATCAATCTTGCGTTCTTATTTTCTTAATTATTTTATTCTTGATTGGTTCACAAAAAAAATGGAATCAGACTAATGATCCGGGATAAACACTTGAAGAAGTGATGTAACGTATTAGTATTCATGATTGCTCTTAAGTAAAATGATAAGCTCTTGGTATTAAAGTCATTGAAACACAATTAAAAAAAAGAGCAGGGCGCGAGCATACGTGCAAGAATTCTTAGTGGAATCGTAATGTGGTAACTAATAAAGAGCAGTAAAAGACTTATTTTTTTGGAAGAACGGACTCTTGTAAGTGGTTGGACATGGTGCTTAAGAAGAGTGGTGGATCAGATTCTTCAAAAGGGGTTAGCTCGATGTGGTTCACACGTGAAGAAATATTGTTGGGTATTTCATGTGTGAGAATATCACATCGAATAAAAAAAAGAAGTTATATCCTAATATACAATTGATAGATTCATTACCTATCCATTTAACCTTTTATATAGGTATAAGTTCTGAACATATATATTAAGTCTTGAATCACTAGACTCTCTACGCTTTCTAACAGTAGTGTTNTACATGTTTTTAACATATTTCACTATACCCACCCCTATTATTTCTTATATATTAATTAGAATAAACTCATATATATTAGGATTAATTGCACCGGAGGTACTCAAAATATAGGATATGTCTTATTTTGGTCCTTAATATTTCAATTGTATCATTTTAGCTCCTGAAGTATTGAATATTCTAGGGGTAACCCATGTCTGAAGGTACGGTGCAATGTGAATAGTTTTAAGAAGANTTCATTAATGATTGTGATTAATCCTCCCGTTACTTAGTTTATACATTAGAAAAAAAAGGAAAAATAAATAAATGATTTACCACTCACAGAGAAAAAAGAATTAAAAAAAATACTATGTGGGTTAGATCTATAGCAATACTAAGTGCTCATAAATCATAAGTGGATCTTCAATTAGATGCAGATTGAATCTGCAGCAATAATAAACAGTCATTTACTCAAATAATACCTCGTAAGTTCGTGNCCGTCGGATAGGCTTATTGAAGTTTACCCTATTTTATATTATAAATATAAATTATAAATTTCTACGTGATCCCTCAAGCGGACAGCGTCTAGATTGTTAACGATTTTTTTATTATAAACTAATCAAATAATATCCAAATTTGGACAAAAAAATAATTTGATAAATCATTAACCAAATTTTTATCCAAATTTTAGTTAAAGAACTATCCAAATTATATTGTTTTGATCATGAGTTATCTAAATTTTATTCAAGAGCTACTCATATTACATAGTTTTGGCTAAAAGTTATTCAAATTTTGGTCAAGACTTATCCAAATTATTTTTTGTTCATATTTAGGTATCACGTAACAAGTTTTTGATCAAAAATTATTAGCAATTTGGATGTTATCTACTTGAAGGACCACATAAAAACATATTTAGTACTGCAGTGACCAAAATGATTTAATTAAAATATTGAGGATTAAAATGAAAAATTTTGTACTTTAGAGACCTCCTATATATTAATTAGTANCTCTCACATTCAATAGAAGACAACACGACAGATGCATGGTAGGACGGTTAAGTGTGCTTAGGTCAGTTTATGCGTATTTTAATTAATTTCTTTCTCAGTCCGATCAAAAACAGGTCATCCACACTGGACTATATTATTCGTGACTTGACCCCAAATTTTTATATATCGGTCTAACGCATCATTTAGCAGTGCTTGTGGTCCATTTGATAAGATAGAAAAAAAGTTGATTGTGGTCCATTTGATAAGATAGAAAAAAAGTTGAAGGGAAGAAAAAATAGGAAGGGTTGACTTTTCATCCCTTGATGATGGAAAAATATTTTCTCTTTTTTCCATTGGTTGGTATTGAAAGAAAAATGAAAAGAAAGAAAGCNTGTTCACTCTATAATGATTTCCTCGCTCTGCGAGGATAGTCTCAGTTTTTTTTTTTTTTTTTATATTTCAGTTGTCTAAATAGATTACCGTAATATTTTCTTGCTTACGTATCGGATTAATATTAAACTTTGTGTAAAATCGTCTTTAGACACAAAGGATAAATCTATAAGCGGTGGCCTCAGAGGACTTCGCTTCGCGGAATATTTGAAATCCTGATTAAACTTTCTACAGTGTTTTCATCAGAGTTTTTCCACTGTGGNAAAAAAAAAAAAAAAGAATATGTTGTTGTTTAACAACTCACATGGGACAAGTGAAATGCCACACCAAATGGAATGTGGTGTTAAGTTGAACACGTGGAAGAGTTGAAGAGTGAAGAATTTTAACATGGGCAAATAAGTAATTATAGCATTGTAATTTAAAATAGCCCATTCTCTCTACAGTTTTCCGCCCACAATTTTCTTTTTTCACCCATTTTTCCTACGAAACCAAACGGTGGAAAATCAATCCCTCCCTCCTATTTTCCACTCTCTATTTTTCATCGTCTCCGTTTTCCCTCAAACCAAACACAGGGTTAGTGTTGTGCACAGTTAATGAAAATTTGTGTGATGACTGATGAGTGTCATCTCGGGAATATACAATTTTCGATTAGTTATGTACACCATTTATGTATTAAGCACACACAAAATTTCTCCATTGCACCACATTATTTTGTCAGAGTGTAATGATTCAAAGAAAGGGACACCACCCCCTCATCTATATCCCATACCCTACACTTGGGAAGTTTTAGCCCAAGGATTTTAGACCACTTGACAAAACAAATTTCAACCACTCTTTAAAAGGTGATTAAACCACTTTTAACATCTTCCAAATTCAATTACTTGTATCATACGCACAATAATAATAATTACACAATCAACACTTAGTAGAGTTTTTCACATAAATGTTAATGGTTTTAGTAAACACTAGTGATATTAGATGATATGATTGTGTTGTTGGATAAAATATTTCGATCGTACAAGTGCGATTAATTTAAACCATACAAATTCAACTAAAACCTTCTAAATAAAGTTAAACACACTGTCCAAAAGCATAATACTTAGTGTTAAAATGAGTAAGCAACAAGCCAAGAGATCTGAAATTGGATGGCACATAAGAGTTGAAGCTTTGAACTCTCAACCACAAGTGTGGACTACTACCATAACAGTGCAACATTTTTGTTTGTGGACGAAGACCATTCTGCTACTCTCTTCTTTACACGTTCCATTAATGGGTTGGAGCAGAAAGGAATTGGCATCGAAGCCATTGGAAGAAGTCAAATCAGTTCTTACCCCCCCCCCCCCCCC
>CAUOFW020006558.1:29278-41169 GCA_963454935.2 Ilex paraguariensis
CCCCCCCCCCCCCAGGTTGTCCTACATGCAGAGAATTCTATATTTTCTGGTGGGCTCCACCATGAAAAGCTTTAATTCTAGGCCATACAACTACCTTCTTCTTTAGTAAACAACATTGACTTGGTAACCACTCACCCAAAGAAAAAATCATGGCTCATAATATCCCTTGAAGCATCTCAGAAAGCTTAAAGCTTAATCAAGTATTCTTTTAGCATTTCTTTTTTACATCTATTGTTAAAATTTGCTAAACACAAATCACTCCTGTCCTAAATTACTGATTTGCCCCTTGGTTCAATGAACCCATCTTATTGATTGGAATACAATTATCCGCCAAATTATTCAGTAAGATACAAAGTGTTTATTTCATTTGATGTATAATCAAAAATAGTAAAAATCGATCATAATGTCTTCCTGATCTAAAATGTGTACACTAAATTCAGATTCGCTAGACCTCTTAATGATTGATCATTTGTTACGTGTTGGTTTGGCAAGGGTATCCCTTAAATCATGGTTTGTTATAGGGGTGAGGATCTAAATCTCTGCACATCAAAAACGAAAATTAAATTGACATGTGTTTAAGAAATATTTAAAGACAAGAAAATAGTTTGGAAGGCATAGCAATTAACACACCCTTGTGAAAGAGCATGGCCCTAAAAGAGAAAAAGGGGCCAAGAAGTTGGAAACAAAGGCAATTTGTGATGTAGTGGCATTCTTGTCATTTCACTGAAAGTCTAGGAAAAATTCTTACCAATGAGCCCCATGAAAATGCCATTTGATGTTAGTTAGCATTCTTATAAATGGCAGGTTTCTTTCCAACTTCTCAACCTTAAAATTTTGTATTAAAAAAAAAATATGTGCAGAGGTAGAGAAGAAGTGGGAAGCCATGGCGGTTTCAGCCTGCCTGAGACCCTGAAAGAGGTGGTTCCAGGTCATGCCACCGGAGGTGGCTCGGTGTCTTGCGAGCTCTGCAGTTCAAGGGCCTCTTTATATTGCCAAGCTGATGATGCATTTCTATGTCGAAAATGTGACAAGTTGGTACATGGGGCTAATTTCTTAGCACAAAGGCACATTCGATGTTTGCTTTGCACCACATGTCATAGCCTTACAGATCGATATCTCATCGGAACTTCAGTCGTGGTGGTACTTCCACCTCTTGTGTGTTGGATAGAGAAAAGCCAGTGTAATTCAAATTTTAAAGCAAAGTACTCTGCAACACTGAAAAAGCCTTACCTGTTTCTTTGATTTTTCGCCTTTTTATCTTTCTTTTTTTTTTTTTTTTGGCCTCTTCTTGAGGTATTCTGGATTTGGGATTGGCTGGGAATTAGTCACATTCATGTTTAGTATCTTATCTGCAAGGCATATATAGATTATAGAGCATACTAGAGTTTATAGCTTTTCTGGATATCTTTGTGCAGCTGTTTGAGATAAATGATTGCAGAATTTTCTTTTTCCTTTGCGTCATTTGGTATTTATTCGTAGAAATAGCTTCTCTACACACAGGTAAAACTGTATTCATTTGATCCCCTTCCAGTCCAGCAATGACGGGAGCCTCAGATTGTCCTTCATAAGCGTATTCATGTTACTAGGGAGCTTTTAAATCGTATTCATAAGCGTATTCATCTAATTAAGGTCCAAATTATGACTACCCGTGAGAATGTAAAAACAGCACATCACAGTATATCCTACTCAAGAGATTTTAAGGGCATCCAGATCTGCAACTTCATGGATGATAATGGTGATTATTAGATAAAGAAACCATTTACAATAACAAAGATAGCGAAAATGAAAATCCAATGGAACTTTTTACTTGTGTATTGTGTCTCATTCTCACTGACATCTATTTTTCGACCATTTACATGATCATGAAGATTTTAACACGGAACAATGTAACCATAAAAATTTTGTATTGAAGCTCAGATTTATCAATTTTTTTTTGACAAGCAAGGAACAATTGACCAGATGTTACAGCTTGAGCATCTCCATAACATGAGCATGTGAAGCATGGGGGACTATTCAATACCTTATCTTAACACGCGATTTGTTGCAGTGTTGGAAGCAGACTCCATATCGCAAATCTAGCTTTCACACGCTTTCTAGTATCAGCTCTTGCTTTATGACAAGCATATCTTATTTGTTTGCCAAAACTGAAATCAACAAGCGTAAATTCAAGGAGCTGCACTGCAGAATCAATACTTCACTCCATTTCAAAGAAAGGGTTTCAAATCAAAACATCTTGAATGCTGTAATCACTAAGCTTCTTAAAATTTATGCCATTGATTTGTTATTCTTATGTGCCATTGATTTTTTTTCGAAAAAATATTACCTTTTACAATAATTTAAAGAAATGGTTGTGTTTGGAAATTTGGATCATGACATAATTGTATAACTGTAGGAAATTTGTTAGGCAGAGTTACATGTGTCCTGGAAAACAGTAATACTAGTTGAGAATTCCGACAAGTAATCCTGCAATACCCGCCACCACTCATAGCCTGCATCACATTAGCTGATCCAACAACTAGTGACAATTGAAAGGCAATGCAATCTTACTGTACCGATGATGCTGACTAGCAATAACACCGGTAAAACCAGTTCTATTAAGGGACCAAGCACGTTCTGTTTCGATTTTACAGGTTGATTGTCCATTCTGTTATACTGATTTATCTAAAACTTCTTTCAACAGCAGTTCTAAAGAGTGTGTGCAACTATAGTAGGTAAATTTTCTTCTGATAAATATAATTGTTTCGGTATGAGAATCGATAGCTAAATAAAGGGGAAAAAAACTAATTCCAGACTGAAAAGTCCAGTCACAAGATAGACAATTTATGGTCCATGCATCAAACTATGGTCTGCTGTGCCTATGTGCTGCCTAAGAATAAGCAGAGAGCCACAACCATCACAGTGCAGGCATAGCTGCGCTGAGTCTGATTTACAATGCACTATGGCGCTGATTACTCCCCAAAATTGACATGCTTGCCTTCCCTAGCCTGACTACTGTTCCTCCTTAACAGTCATAACTGACTCGATTTGTTTTTGTTTTATTCTTGGCTTCATTACTCCTGCATCATTTGAATCCAACCATGGGAAGAAATCAATGTAAGACTCCAAGTTATTAACGAAATAACAATAATAACTCAAAAGACTAATTATAAACTTTTTTCTTTTGATAACCGAGAATCCTTCAAACTATGTGTACTCTAGACTAATAGTTGTGATAAAAAACTTTTGCATCTCTCAAAGCAAACTGTAAGCATCTCTTATGAGAATTAAACTTGAAAGTTGAGATTGTAAGATGATTAAAAAAATCACCAGCATTTGATACAACAGCCGAATACCCGACATGTTGAAGTAAAATAACTGACAGAATTAGGAAGGGGACCATGAACAGAAGCAAAATTGAAGCTGGCAGCTAATGAATTTGTACTCATTGCTCCTCGGGCTGGTCCAAATCTGTCTACTAAATTGCCAGAGCTAAATGGTTTTACACATCATCAGCCTTACTTTCCACCTAAAGGACCTCAACCCCCATTCACATCCACTTCGTTACAATTTCATTCCCTTGTAGGTGAAGGGTCCACCTATAAATAGTGTGTCTCACTTAAATCCATGGTCGTCATTGAATAAAAAGTAACGGGATGGATCTCAAATTCTCAATAGTCTCAAAGCAGACACCTTAGCTTGGTCATGCACTGCTGATGGACCACCTAAACAAGGCCTGCCGCTCTCTGCCCACTATATAAGGAATGGCGGAACCACACAATGACTAGGGTGGGCACATGCCCTCCCTCAAATTTCTTTTTCTTCTTAACATCAGTTGTGTATGCTGTACATGTTTTTAACATATTTCACTATACCCACCCCTATTATTTCTTATATATTAATTAGAATAAACTCATATATATTAGGATTAATTGCACCGGAGGTACTCAAAATATAGGATATGTCTTATTTTGGTCCTTAATATTTCAATTGTATCATTTTAGCTCCTGAAGTATTGAATATTCTAGGGGTAACCCATGTCTGAAGGTACGGTGCAATGTGAATAGTTTTAAGAAGAATGTTGGTAACTATTGGATGATTTTATTTGATACCGTCGGATAGGCTTATTGAAGTTTACCCTATTTTATATTATAAATATAAATTATAAATTTCTACGTGATCCCTCAAGCGGACAGCGTCTAGATTGTTAACGATTTTTTTATTATAAACTAATCAAATAATATCCAAATTTGGACAAAAAAATAATTTGATAAATCATTAACCAAATTTTTATCCAAATTTTAGTTAAAGAACTATCCAAATTATATTGTTTTGATCATGAGTTATCTAAATTTTATTCAAGAGCTACTCATATTACATAGTTTTGGCTAAAAGTTATTCAAATTTTGGTCAAGACTTATCCAAATTATTTTTTGTTCATATTTAGGTATCACGTAACAAGTTTTTGATCAAAAATTATTAGCAATTTGGATGTTATCTACTTGAAGGACCACATAAAAACATATTTAGTACTGCAGTGACCAAAATGATTTAATTAAAATATTGAGGATTAAAATGAAAAATTTTGTACTTTAGAGACCTCCTATATATTAATTAGTATAAACTCACATCAAAATGACTACTAGTTTTGGGACACACATCAGACATTTTCAAATAAGTTTTGGGTATATTGGGGCCATTTTATAATTTTTGAAAAAATTCGTGCTGGGCCATTTTGTAAGTACTTAAAAAAAAAAAGGTCATCATAAAATTATAGACTCACTTTTGAGTAAAGAAAATTCAAACATAAATATATATCCAACGATATTATTATTATCAGGCTAAAACGAGTGACCAACTAAGGGAGAGATAAAGGTGAGCGAGGAGAAGCAGTGAATGTTGACTACACAACTTTTTGCAATGTGACCCTCCGGCAATTATAATTTAAATAAAAATATATGTATCATCTTATTTTTATTTATTGAGATTTAAAAAAATAAAATTTGTTAAAGTGTTCACTCTATAATGATTTCCTCGCTCTGCGAGGATAGTCTCAGTTTTTTTTTTTTTTTTTATATTTCAGTTGTCTAAATAGATTACCGTAATATTTTCTTGCTTACGTATCGGATTAATATTAAACTTTGTGTAAAATCGTCTTTAGACACAAAGGATAAATCTATAAGCGGTGGCCTCAGAGGACTTCGCTTCGCGGAATATTTGAAATCCTGATTAAACTTTCTACAGTGTTTTCATCAGAGTTTTTCCACTGTGGTGGGATCCAATTGGTTTGGAGCCCATAACTAAATTGTTATCTGATCCCTTTAGATAAACCAATAATCACCCCAATTATGATTACACCAAAAGCATGAACAATCATGACCCACACCATAATCACCACAAGCAGTGAATATATTTCCATCATAGATATGTATGCCACAAAATCAGGAGGAGAACATCGGTATCAATTTTTATTTTTGTTGCAGGGGCTAAAGAGAACGCTCAAAGATTATCCGAAAAGGTCCTTATTGATGGAATCATGAGATCATTGATCATACTCATTACTTATCTCAAAAACAAACTTAGTCATCACTGATGGGATCATGAGGCCCCAATGTGGACTCTAAGATTCGAACCTTCAATTTTAAGGTGAGAAGTTTGGTCGGTACTCCATTGAACACCCCATTCGATGGTAAAAAAAATTATTTTTTGATATTATACCAAAATTACGTTGAAAACGAGGAGTACGGTTATTTTAAAATCAATCCTAACTATTTTTTTTAGTCCTAGTTTGATTACATTTAGTCAAAACTAAACCCAAAGAGTCAACTATCTTTGTTCGGGAACATGTCTTTAAATTAGTTTGAATTACGGTAGCCGACTCAGTTGGAAAGAGTAGTTAGCACAAGTCTGAACACACCCTGTAAAAAAAAAAAAAAAAAAAAACCTAAAACAAAAATCATAATTTGAAATAAAAAATTATAATTTTTGATATAAAATATCTTTTGATACCGCAATGGTACTGCCCAAACCTACTTGCACTATGTGATTCGACTCCGTATAAGGCATGAGATGGAATGGTCATCAATCCTTGTGTCATCCGAATGTTCTAACAGTGGCATACATATCCCCAATGATTCTTGGTGGCCAACAAATCCAATTTAAGTCACCTACATATAAAAATAATATGTAGCTATATTATTTGGATGTGACGAAGGATTGAAACTCTATTTGTATGATTCTTTCGATCGATAATATATTACTCTAGCCTAACTAGAGAAAACATAAACACAAGCCATGTTCTGGATCGTCGACGAAATAAAATCGATTATTATCACAAGTAATTCAATGAGGCCTAAAAAACATATTATTACATGTTTCTCTTGAGATATATCCATATACTTTTTGCCTTGCCTATCGATTATCTAAGAAGGTCTTGACTCCCGAGCCCTCCCAGAGGCTATGTCAAACTCTATAGGAGGCATATATCTTCCAAAAGTTCCGCTCTTCTGTCTGATCAAATTTCATTTTTATTTCTACTATTTTTTTTTAATTTTTTGCAATATTACAGCACAAATCATATATTGACACATCACTCACTTATATAAAGTACGTTCCACGTAAATTTAGAATTCATGATGAATCATTAAGAAAAATAGAGAAAAATAAATATTAGAATTGAACTTAATAGTAGCCATGAGCAAATGAGTTCAACCATTCAATTTTTGTCGCTTCTGGATCTAAATTCTCTCAATTTTATATTTTTGTAATTTTTAATGAAACCGTGACTCAATTATGTTGACAAAAATATCACAGGATAAGACCCCGATGAATTAAAATCATATCCTCTTCTTCCTTTGTCATAACTAACAAGAAAAATCGTTACATTCATCAGGTCTTATCGAGTGCTAGTCAATTCATAACATGTCCCTAATAAAAATCATTAAATATAACAATATACAATTGAATTGATAAAATTTGAAAATGAAAAGCTCTCCATCTTTTGATTTAATAGTTTGATAGCTTGGTTTATGTTGACGTGCTCAGCATTAACTTGCTAATAACTCTAGTTTGCATGTAATCAAACTTTTTTATTGTTGTTAGAATATTTTAACTAAAAGAGTTTTTTTTATGGGGGAACTTAATCCCACGTCAACTAAACATCCCAAGATACTTGAGTATATATATGTATTAATGTTATCTAACATTTGAATCAAAGAGAGGTATTGGAAATCTCACGTGCGCAGGGGAGGAACTTTTTAATATTTTGTTTAATTATTTTTTGTCATTACTTTTATAATAAAATTTCAATTGCTGAATACCAAAAACCTCCAACGGCCAGTATTCCAACAGTCGTATTTTGAGTTTTTATCTAATTAAGTATAAAAGTAATTACAGACTATTAAACATATATTATATATATATACATATTTTTAGTATAGATAGACAATCTGATATCAACTATCTTCTTATTATATAAGTTTCTGGACAATATTCAAAAATGTGTGTGAAGGTTCTGTTTCATTCGATTGTGCAGATCTGAGTGAAACAATAGTTAATAGACTGGATTGTTGCATCATGAGGACGACACGCTACTACCTTCTGCGCTGTGATCCTTTCACAAAGGGGCGCGAATCGTCTTAAAAGAGCGATCTAGTTTGTGCCTCACCCTGCCGTTTACTTTATTTGCATCCAATTTTCTTCCAACAATTGTTTATACTATGATTTTCTATTTCTTTCTTGACAAATCATTTACTATTAAGTAACGGATTCACTTGTATATAATATGTCTAACTTGAATGAATGATTGGTGTTAAGTTTGCGGTTGACCTGGTTCCGTAATATATGTTTGGAAGGGGATTCAAAAGGTATTATTGATGCGATTAATGTGCAGAATAATAACCTATCAGAGAGATTGGACACTTTGTAGACCAAATTCACATTATTGCAGATCGAATCAATCGTTTCTCTGCCTTGTGGGTAAAATGTTCGTGTCTTAATTGAGGCACATATCCTTATTAAATATGTTCGTTCTTGTTCTGAGAGAATTGTATGGCAAGACGAGGCACCAGCTTTTTGGGTATCCATCCAGCAAGCTATGATTGCTACATTCTACTAGTGAATGAATTTCCGTTGCATGTCAAAAAAAAAAAAATTTGAATGAAAAGTTTCTAATTTACTAATAAGAGAATTGAAGAGAAAATGTATTAAATGAGATCTCACTCTCTTTAGGACGCATATTTTAAACTTATTTAGTATATGAAGTATTGGATATGACTTTCTTTATAAATTGACCAATATAATTAAATTTCTAGGTAAAACAATTTTCACGGTTTCTCTTTCATTATTAATTTCTTGCTGGTAATTTGTCACTTCTAATGAGATTAGGATATGTTTCTTATGTTCACTTTCATCCCTTCTATTATTGGCAATAAACCATGATAGGATCATTGATTTGAATATTTTTGATGTATTAGTAAGTCCTTAATTAACGTTTTCTAAGAAGACAACTTTAGTGCATAGTAGACATTGCTATTCTATTACCCAACATAAACTCAAATATTAAGTATATCAATATTGAAAATGTCGAATGCGTAGTATTCATCGATACAAACAAATAAATTATTGGAGAGGTGGTTTGAGAAAACAAAAAATTGATAATGTTATCAAACGTACCCAAAGAATAATGGGTCGATAAACATGGAGCTTACCGAAAAATCTATGAAAGGTGACTGTTGATCTATATTATTGTAATTGTATATTGGAGGTGGAAAAAATAATGTGGCAATTATTGTCAACCATTACTGCACATCTAGCAAAAAAATATATCTATACTACTAATAAAAATATCTTAAATGAAAAACTTTTGATTAATTATTTTACTCTTATAAGAAACTCTAAAGGCTAATATGTCATTTTATATTTAAATATGGAGATTATCATTATCTCCCTCTATACTTAAATAATAAATTAACCCTCTTTATTTTTGCAAAACTTTTAGATTGTCATGTTATTCTTACCGGGATATATAAAAACATTATTTTTTTAAAAAACAAAAATCATAATATTAATACATGTCGACAATTTCAGACAATATAATCTCCGATGCTAAACAATTGACATATATATATATTTTTTTCTCCTCATCCACGATACAAATAATTTAAACATGATAGACATGAGATAATATCTAATTTAGATATAGTTTTTTGACTAGAAATTTAGTTATATAATTATATTTTTATGAAATTTAATCAAATATTTTAACAAAAACTTTTACGTGTAACGCATGTNTTTGATACCGCAATGGTACTGCCCAAACCTACTTGCACTATGTGATTCGACTCCGTGTAAGGCATGAGATGGAATGCTCATCAATCCTTGTGTCATCCGAATGTTCTAACAGTGGCATACATATCCCCAATGATTCTTGGTGGCCAACAAATCAAATATTTTAACAAAAACTTTTACGTGTGACGCATGTGACGCATTGCTGGGAATTAGTTTTAGGGGAGTGCTATACATTTGGGAATTATTTTAGAAAAAACGAATTACTACTACTTTTGAGCAAAAACTCACATTGCCAAACTCGAAATTTGAACTCCTTAAATTAATTTACAAGTAAGTTCAAAATAATTCTAATTTTATAAGGGGAACCCCTGCTTGAAGCATTGATTTTGCAAGTTGGTCCTCTAAACATACACACCTTGTTTTCTTCCCTTAATAGTTAATACTCCTTCCCTCTCCCTCCCTCCGTTCCTCTCTCCCTCTCTCTGTGTGTTCCTGCGCCAGATCCAGTGAGAGTGGTCACCCTTTGGAGCGAACCTATCAAAAAGGATTAGCATTTCACGACTCAAACCCTTAATTCCGAAGGTAAGATCTGTAACTTTTTCTGGATCTTTTTTGTTTGTTCTTATGAATGTATACGTTTTAGAATGTTGGGTTTGTTTCCTTTGTTTAGTTTTGCAATTGGGTATGTGTAGCCCCCTGTTCTTGATTGTTCNAATAGTCTCAATGCAGACACCTTAGCTTGGTCATGCACTGCAGATGGACCACCTAAACAAGGCCTGCCGCTCTCTGCCCACTATATAAGGAATGGCGGAACCACACAATGACTAGGGTGGGCACATGCCCTCCCTCAAATTTCTTTTTCTTCTTAACATCAGTTGTGTATGCTGTACATGTTTTTAACATATTTCACTATACCCACCCCTATTATTTCTTATATATTAATTAGAATAAACTCATATATATTAGGATTAATTGCACCAGAGGTACTCAAAATATAGGATATGTCTTATTTTGGTCCTCAATATTTCAATTGTATCATTTTAGCTCCTGAAGTATTGAATATTCTAGGGGTAACCCATGTCTGAAGGTACGGTGTAATGTGAATGGTTTTAAGAAAAATGTTGGTAACTATTGGATGATTTTATTTGATACCGTCGGATAGGCTTATTGAAGTTTACCCTATTTTATATTATAAATATAAATTATAGATTTCTACGTGATCCCTCAAGCGGACAGCGTTTAGATTGTTAACGATTTTTTTATTATAAACTAGTCAAATAATATCCAAATTTGGACAAAAAAATAATTTGATAAATCATTAACCAAATTTTTATCTAAATTTTAGTTAAAGAACTACCCAAATTATATTATTTTGATCATGAGTTATCTAAATTTTATTCAAGAGCTACTCATATTACATAATTTTGGCCAAAAGTTATCCAAATTTTGGTCAAGACTTATCCAAATTATTTTTTGTTCATATTTAAGTATCACGTAACAAGTTTTTGATCAAAAATCATTAGCAATTTGGATGTTATATACTTGAAGGACCACATAGAAACATATTTAGTACTTCAGTGAACAAAATAATTTAATTAAAATATTGAGGATTAAAATTAGAAATTTTGTACTTTAGAGACCTCCTATATATTAATTAGCATAAACTCACATCAAAATGACTACTAGTTTTGGGACACACATCAGACATTTTCAAATAAGTTTTGGGTATATTGGGGCCATTTTATAATTTTTGAAAAAATTCGTGCTGGGCCATTTTGTAAGTACTTAAAAAAAATAAGGTCATCATAAAATTATAGACTCACTTTTGAGTAAAGAAAATTCAAACATAAATATATATCCAACGATATTATTATTATCAGGCTAAAACGAGTGACCAACTAAGGGAGAGATAAAGGTGAGCGAGGAGAAGCAGTGAATGTTGACTACACAACTTTTTGCAATGTGACCCTCCGGCAATTATAATTTAAATAAAAATATATGTATCATCTTATTTTTATTTATTGAGATTTAAAAAAATAAAATTTGTTAAAGTGTTCACTCTATAATGATTTCCTCGCTCTGCGAGGATAGTCTCAGTTTTTTTTTTTTTATTTCAGTTGTCTCAATAGATTACCGTAATATTTTCTTGCTTACGTATCGAATTAATGTTAAACTTTGTGTAAAATCGTCTTTAGACACAAAGGATAAATCTATAAGCGGTGGCCTAAGAGGACTTCGCTTCGTGGAATATTTGAAATCCTGATTAAACTTTCTACAGTGTTTTCATCAAAGTTTTTCCACTGTGGTGGGATCCAATTGGTTTGGAGCCCATAACTAAATTGTTATCTGATCCCTTTACATAAACCAATAATCACCCCAATTATGATTACACCAAAAGCATGAACAATCATGACCCACACCATAATCACCACAAGCAGTGAATATATTTCCATCATAGATATGTATGCCACAAAATCAGGAGGAGAACAACGGTATCAATTTTTATTTTTGTTGCAGGGGCAAAAGAGAACGCTCAAAGATTATCCGAAAAGGTTCTTATTGATGGAATCATGAGATCATTGATCACACTCATTACTTATCTCAGAAACAAACTTAGTCATCACTGA
>CAUOFW020006558.1:41783-138308 GCA_963454935.2 Ilex paraguariensis
CCTCTCTCTGTGTGTTCCTGCGCCAGATCCAGTGAGAGTGGTCACCCTTTGGAGCGAACCTATCAAAAAGGATTAGCATTTCACGACTCAAACCCTTAATTCCGAAGGTAAGATCTGTAACTTTTTCTGGATCGTTTTTGTTTGTTCTTATGAATGTATACGTTTTAGAATGTTGGGTTTGTTTCCTTTGTTTAGTTTTGCAATTGGGTATGTGTAGCCCCCTGTTCTTGATTGTTCTCTGCTTTTCTCATATACACACACACGCGAATGTACGGATATATATATATATATATTGTTGTGAGGCAGTGTTTTTGTGTGACTTTCAATTGGGTTTAAAAGGGGATGCTTTGACTACACAATCGGTTTGGATTTGTTTGGCAATAAGTATAGCGAACAATTAGGATACCGTTTCAGATACACATTAGCCATGGGAGGGGTTGATTAAGCCAAAAAGATGATATTTTAATTTTTAGCCTAGAAATTAAGATCATACATTGCATGATTGATGGGAGAGAATAGAAGGTTATGGATCAATACTTTTTAGGCTATAAAATGATTTTCGGTTCGTAAACATCATGTGATTTTTTCATTATTTTTCCTTGTTGCAGGGTTAATTGGCTTAGCAGCTTAAAAACTTTTTAATCTGCATTTGGTCGTCTATGTTTGGAGGTGTTGTGACTGTTCCTAGCAACAGTCCACATCTGCGGAAATCTGGGAGCAGACCTGTCGTCTCTGATCTTGGTAAGGGAATTATTTTTGATTTCCAAGTGTTTACTTGGATATTCTTTCCCTTTGTTAGTACACCTTGTACATGATTGGTGTAATTTTTCTATCAGATACAAGTGACCTGGGAAGTAGTGTCGAAGAAAATTTTTTGCATTCAATAGAGTCAAATGAAATGAAGGGTATAAGCACGCCATTGAGCAGTGCTGCGATAATGCCATCTCCAATTCTTCTTTGGAGATTTAAGGTATTTTTCTAAGTAATTTTGTGGGGTCTTTGTTGAATATCCTTTTAGACTTTAGGGTAATTTTTTTTGATGGAAATCAGTGCTACATCCAATGACTGAATAGTTTTGATTGACTAAACCAGTTTTTGAGGTACATTTATGTTTTTTGTTCCATTAGCTTGCTTTCTTTTCAGTTGAGAGCGTGACAACTTTTAGCTGCTAGGTTCCTCCAGTTTTTGAATGCTTTAACTCTTAAATGTGTTGCTTCTTTTCTGATATTGCAGTTAATTCTGCTAATAGTTGTGTGTGTGTTTGTAGCACAATTTTAGGACTTGCCCATTTGGCTATTGGTGTTCCTCCAGGCCCGGTGGCCTTGAAAAACCTAAAAAAAAAAAAGAAGAAATAAAAGGCAAGATTCTTCTTCAGCCCTTGCAAATTTGTCTCATCATATTTTTTGATTAAATGAAGCATCACTCTTACCAAAGGTGTACCCAGTTTGCCATCATTTAACAGTAGCTGCAAAGTATGGTTCATAATCTATATTGCAATGTTTATGTAGAGGATTTTGGTTTAAGTTTTTTTTGTGAATTGAAGATATCTTCCTGCCATTTGGTCACCTTTTTTCATCCTTAACTTTTTTGGCTGCATTTAATGCAGTTCTCTTTACTTTTTATATCTCGTAATAGGGTTTTCAGTTTATTTAGATTAAAAAGGGTCATATGTTTTCAAAGGGATGCTTATATTAGATCTAAATGATCCTTGGAGATGTTAATGTTTTTGGGATAAGTCATTATTTTGTGCAGTTCTGAATCCTTCTGTTGATTGTGTTTCTATGTTGACCTGGCATTTTGTTTTGGTCGTTTGTTATGTGTGTTTAATTATGGTTTCAACTTGCATCAAATCTGAAATTGTTTTTTTCATGAGGTTGGCATATTCTTGCAGAGTTTAATTTAGATTTATGTCCAGGTACTATTGTTTTTCATCTGGGGTTTTAGTTGTTGCAAGGTGAGCTGTTTTTATATTTTGTTCAACTATTTTTAATTTAAATTGTAAGTTTTGATAAGGATGATGATAGCAGTTTAGGAAGCTGTTGTGCTTTCTCTTGGTTTAATGTTATGTGTGTGCACATATGTGATATTCACAGATTGGATGGGACTCCGTGATGAGAATGAGTGTGGACAAGCGAGATCTATTTCTATATGAGGCTTTTTTGTATTATAATCCTCTTCTTCTTGTGGTTAGTGAAGTTCCTTTTGTTTCTTCTTTTTTTATTTAAATCAAATCTCGAAGTGCATTTTGTCCAACTAATGATTTTTTATTTATTGTATTGGGCTTAGGCCATTTACTTATTTTCCTAAACTACTATTAATTCACTTTGTTTTGGTTTTGAGGTTGCAGACTTTGATGGTTTGGCTTTGGGGTGTAAATTTATGGGTCTTTGCCCAGGGTAACATCAATTATGCAAAAATTTTTGACCTTGATCAAAATCATCTTACCTGCAGAGAAATATGGAAGGTACATTTGAAGCTAGGCATTGAACATGCCCCTTAGAAATCAGACTTTAAATGTTAATTGTGATGTTGCTGCTGCCCAAGTCAATTGTAACCATGCTATTTTTGGTTACCAGATGACTTTTTTTTCTTCTAGTATAGGGAAATTACATGTTTTCATGCTTACCATTCCAAGCTTTGCTGTATTTTACTATGGAATTTGTCCAAGCTGCAGTTTTCTACATCATTTTTGACCAATTTTACACACTATTTTTCCTGGCAACATCTTGATTTTTCGTTTGACTGATCTTGCATATTTGTTGCATGGAAGCTCGTTTGTTTAGCCTTGAATTTCTACATGTTCTTAATGTCTTAGGTTTGTGCATATTTCTTCGTTTGGGAAATTGGAAAGCTTCCATAGGATAATAGTTCTCACACATCTGTTTGCATTCTAATATATGAGCGTCTTCTTGCTGTCAATCAATTTCTATCAGTTATCTACTGCCATGATGACTTTGCTTTTATCAAATTAGTTTCAATTTTCTTTTTGGCCTTTTTTGTTGTTTATAACAGAAAAGAAAAGTAGGGATATAGTTAGAATAACTCTTTCATAATCTAGTACCCTGGGGTGGGGGTTTGATTTGGGACGTGGGTTCTCAAGTGCTAGTTGCTAGCCCCTAGGGAACATGTTATAAACTTGAGCTTAGCCATGTGAATTAGGAGAAAATATTCAATGTAACGGTGACACCACGTCATCATTGCCAAGTGGTGTCACCGACCAATTACGGATAAACATGTAGGACTAGCGAATCCCACCAAATTCTATAACTACCGATAACTTCCACATTCAATAACTACCAAGGGTGACACCACGTCGTAAAATGCTCCATGCTTGTAAAGAAAGAATGGAAAGAGAATTCAGCCGCACAAGCTAGAAGAGATACAGGTGGTGGAGAATACTAAATGAACCTGTTTATGATGGTTGATGCTGTCAATGGGATGTTATTTTTCGGCTACATGGAATTTCTATTTTCTTTTGATTTTGTCTCGGGGGGGGGGGATTTGCAATTTGGGGTTGATCATAGGAAATTAGGAGTGCAATTATTATATTCTGTTGAACCTTTTTTTTTCCCTCCCTGCTTATGACAAACTTCTTATTTCTGCTACTTGTCCACCCAGAGATCAAGTTGCCTCAGGGAAATTAAAATTTTTGTTTTCTCAAATTGATATGTTCTAACTTTTTATTAAAATGTTCTTTGATTAAGGTACACATGTTGCCGAAATTACTCAGTTTTTGTTTGTTATTGCAGTGTGCCACCTGGATGACAATCGTTGTTCCAACTAGCATGACAGCCTATCTTTATCTTTATTCTCACGGAGAAGTTTCATTGGCTGCTTCCCAACCAGTGTAATAGATGCCCCCTCTTCCATTAACTGATGTCAGAATGCATTAGTGTACTAAGTATATTGTTTGAGTTTACCATTTTTTTCCTTTCACTCTTAATTTTTTTAAAAATCTGTTACTATACACACAAAGCAGCCACTGTGTGCTTGACCTCTTTTTATTGTGTGTATAGTTTCTTTTGAGACAAGCAATTAACTAAAGGCACCAAAGCGGAATGTACACGCAAAGAAGAGACTGAAACTTCCTAGCCACGACCCTTTACAACAGATGATACGCCATCTTCCTGTTTTTTGCCCATGCGAAACAAGTTGGGGAGAAATTGGCCTCAATTTGCCAGATTGTCAACTGTTACAATCTTGCTTTGCGCTGAAGTTTACCCCGAGAAAGTCGTGTAGGCACCTTTGTATGCCAAACTTCATTCCAGGGGAAATGAGGGTGCTCCCACCCCTCACAGAATCCACTCCTTGATATCCACCTCCAAAAGTCCACTCTGCCTTTTGTGATTGAAATTTCATACTGTAATCCGAAAAAGGAATTCACAAACTATGGCTCTTAGCCTTGAACTTTTCTGCTTAATGGGGGATCCTTTTTTTTTTTTTGAGCAAGCTTAATGGAGGATCCTGAATTGACTCCATTTTCTGATGCACTTGGGTCGAGTACAACATGAGTAATGTTTGCTGGAGGGTTGGTATCAAAAGACAATGTATTTCACAAATGTCGCTCCTCTTATGAAGTGTCAGTGTTGCATTGCTTTGTTTGAAAAATGAAGGATTCTTGGGGTTGACTATGACAAACAGATTGAAGATGCATATGAAAATTCTGGATGTGTATACGTACACTCACAGAGCTATCTGTATACTATACATACACACACACACACACATATGTGTGTGTGTTTTAGAGAGAGAGATCTAATCAGCTTTTCCTGACATTCTAAAAGCTTTTTTTGGACCAAAAACTGTTGTTCTGTTTGTAGGAACACCAGTTGTTTTTGAATCAATAACATCACTTTTTAAGGGATAGCAAGGCTATGCTGATCCAAAGATAGTGTTTCAGTTATTATGATTATATTTATAACGTAAGCAGTGATAGAGTGTTTGTGATGCTTATTGCTAATTGGACACATTTGAGACTATCATGCGGATTGGAGCTGTTTGGGGTATTTTTCTCATGTATTGCCCTTTTGATGGTGAACATGCACACTGACAACTCTATGATTTTTGGATTCCACGGGTAGAATGTCAGATTTGTAATAATTTTTATGTACAATCGTGCTGCAGGTGCTTTTATATGCTGCTGTTGCAATGGTTCTGATATTCCCCTTTGATATTTTTTATTTGTCATCTCGCTTCTTTTTGTTGAGGACTCTTTGGCGGATTGTATTCCCATTACAGGCAAGTTTATAGTGTCAGTACTGTTCAATTTTGAGCATTCTACTAATGTAGGTACTTTGTATTTTTTCTTTCACCTTAATTTTTATATAATGTCTATACATGATGAAAATTTAGAAAATAAAAATGAATTAGATCTGTTTCCTTTCTATATAATATGTAGGTTTTTAAATTCTTTTTGCAAGTCTGTGGCGGTCATTGAGAGTTAAAATAGTAGTCATGATACTTCATCCATTGTCCCAATTCCCAAAGAATTCGTTTAGGTTTGCTTTGCCATAGCCGGCAGAAACTTGGACGGGAAGATTTTGGGACTTGTGTGTATGTCAACTCAACTAAGTCATTTATAAAATGCTTACTTTCAATTCTAATGCTTGATTCTCTCAAGTCTGCACAACCTCTCGAAAAATGTAAAAAAATAAACAAAAAGGGACACAGTAAAAGACCTGCATGCAAGTTGTTATTTATCAACTGCCATTACAGCACCTGAGTTGTTTATTCTTCTTGATAATCCCATAAGTGTACCATATTCCCAGCACATAATTTCACTCTGCAAAATAGGGTGCTTCATATTGATTGTTGTAAAAGATCTTGGTGGGAGTTGATCACGCAAACATGCAATTTCTGAGCTCCCAATCCCATGGACTCTGTTGGGACTTGGGTGTAGAAAAATGTGTTCTTTTTACTATCCACGATGTGAATTTGTTAGTGCTGTTATAGAAGTTTTCATGTCTTATCTAACTGTATGTTTACATGGTGAATACAGGCAATTACATTTGCCGACTTTTTCTTGGCTGATATATTAACCTCTATGTCAAAGGTATGCATACCATTGTGTGATGTAGAACATTGTATATATCCTATCTGTGATGGTTTAATTTTTGTGCGTCGTCCCATGGTTGTAAGGATAGATGATGATATTCAGCTTGCTTTTAACGTGTTATTGCAATTCAAATGGTAAATAATAATGCTATGGGTTGTAAAACTTTTTCTACTGAATAATGTATTTAAAAAGAAAAAAAAGATCGCACATACACCAACTGAAGTCTGGAGACTACAAAACATGCTAGTTGATGATTTCTATGGTTCAATAATCATGGTTCTTGTGGGTCTTAACAGAAAATATGCCTTCAGTTTCGATACTCCAAGGGCTGCGTAGTATCCTTTTCTGGATGAAGGTATTAGTGTGTTAGAGCACTTGTAGTAAATCAGTGATAGCTATGATGGTTATGAATGCCTTTCAGATTCATCTATTGTTGTTTGTGTGCTGAATCTTCTAGGACATCATTATGTAGTCACATCTGTTTAATGTGTCCAAATGCGGCTTCACAAAAACTCTCGAGAGAAATTCAAACTCTTTGCTGATGTGGCATGATGTTAAATCCCAGTTGGATAAGTGGATTTACAGCAATCAGTATTTTCTGACATTGGCCAAATTCACCGGTAAATGTGCGTGGAATATTCATTGCGTTCTAGATTTGGGGCCACCATCACACTATGATAACATACACAATTTTTTTTTAATAAAGTGGCTACTGGAAGAAGAAAAAAGAATATTATAAGCAAACTTGAAATTGGCAATGGTGTGATAATTGAGCATGAATGGAGAATTAAGGAGGAAATCATGAAATACTTTAAAGATCTTTATTTAACTCAAGAGGGGTTCACGCCGAAGTTGTTAGGATTGGAGTGGAGTCCTATTGGGGTTGGTAAATCTAGGTGGTTGAAGAGACCTTTTGAGCACAAAGTGCAAGATGCAGTTTTTAAGTGTTCTAGATATAAGTCCCCTGGGCCGGATGGTTTTTCCATTGGCTTGTTCCAAGATTGTTAGGAGGTGGTCAAAGATGACTTAGTGAAGGTGCTTAGGGATTTTTATAATAATGGAGTGGTGAATGTGAACACAAATGCAACTTTTGTTTACTTGATTTCTTAAAGACATAATTGAGTAAAAATTGGGGATTTTAGACTGATAAGCTTAGTTACTAGTTTGTATAAGGTCTTGTCAACGGTGTTGTCAATAAGATTGAGGGTGGTTTTAAGGGGATACAATATCAAAAAATTAGAGTCTTTTTGTTATGGGGAGACAAATATTGGATAATGTCTTAGTGGCAAATGAAGTGGTAGAAGAGTATAGAACGAAAGGTAAGGAATGAGAATTTTTTAAGATTGACTTTTAAAAGGCATATGATCATGTGGATGGGGAATTCTTGGATTTTGTGTTTAAAGCTAAAGGTTTCGTGAGTAGATGGGTTAGGGTTGCTTATCCTTTATAAATTTTTCGGTGGTGGTTAATGCTAAGCCACAAAGAAGATTTAATGCCTCTAGGGGCTGGAGGCTGGGATATCCTCTTTCATCATTTTTTTTTTAATGTTAGTGGTTGATGGTTTAAATCGTTTGGTGAATAGAGAAATGGAGTATAGTTTTTTTTTTTTGAATGGGGGAGTATAGTTTAGTGGAAGGCTTTTTTAGCGGGAGAGGATAGGATTATTGTTTTTCATCTATAGTTTGCAGATGACACCATTTTTTTATTGTTAGTAGATGAGTAAAAATTCAAAAAATTTGTTAACATCGTTAGGAATTTTTGTTTGATTTTGGTGTTGAAAGTGATGATGGTAAAGAGTTCAATTGTGGTATTAATACTCCTAGGGGTAAGATCAAAGTTTGATTAGAGGATTAGAATGTGAAGTAAGTGACTGGCCTTTAAAATATGTTGGCCTACCCGTGAGAAGTAATCCTTTTTTTTTTTTTNGAGACTGAAACTTCCTAGCCACGACCCTTTACAACAGATGATACGCCATCTTCCTGTTTTTTGCCCATGCGAAACAAGTTGGGGAGAAATTGGCCTCAATTTGCCAGATTGTCAACTGTTACAATCTTGCTTTGCGCTGAAGTTTACCCCGAGAAAGTCGTGTAGGCACCTTTGTATGCCAAACTTCATTCCAGGGGAAATGAGGGTGCTCCCACCCCTCACAGAATCCACTCCTTGATATCCACCTCCAAAAGTCCACTCTGCCTTTTGTGATTGAAATTTCATACTGTAATCCGAAAAAGGAATTCACAAACTCTGGCTCTTAGCCTTGAACTTTTCTGCTTAATGGGGGATCCTTTTTTTTTTTTTTGAGCAAGCTTAATGGAGGATCCTGAATTGACTCCATTTTCTGATGCACTTGGGTCGAGTACAACATGAGTAATGTTTGCTGGAGGGTTGGTATCAAAAGACAATGTATTTCACAAATGTCGCTCCTCTTATGAAGTGTCAGTGTTGCATTGCTTTGTTTGAAATATGAAGGATTCTTGGGGTTGACTATGACAAACAGATTGAAGATGCATATGAAAATTCTGGATGTGTATACGTACACTCACAGAGCTATCTGTATGCTATACATACACACATACAGACATACATACGGATTCAAACACACACACACACACATATGTGTGTGTGTTTGAGAGAGAGAGATCTAATCAGCTTTTCCTGACATTCTAAAAGCTTTTTTTGGACCAAAAACTGTTGTTCTGTTTGTAGGAACACCAGTTGTTTTTGAATCAATAACATCACTTTTTAAGGGATAGCAAGGCTATGCTGATCCAAAGATAGTGTTTCAGTTATTATGATTATATTTATAACGTAAGCAGTGATAGAGTGTTTGTGATGCTTATTGCTAATTGGACACATTTGAGACTATCATGCGGATTGGAGCTGTTTGGGGTATTTTTCTCATGTATTGCCCTTTTGATGGTGAACATGCACACTGACAACTCTATGATTTTTGGATTCCACGGGTAGAATGTCAGATTTGTAATAATTTTTATGTACAATCGTGCTGCAGGTGCTTTTATATGCTGCTGTTGCAATGGTTCTGATATTCCCCTTTGATATTTTTTATTTGTCATCTCGCTTCTTTTTGTTGAGGACTCTTTGGCGGATTGTATTCCCATTACAGGCAAGTTTATAGTGTCAGTACTGTTCAATTTTGAGCATTCTACTAATGTAGGTACTTTGTATTTTTTCTTTCACCTTAATTTTTATATAATGTCTATACATGATGAAAATTTAGAAAATAAAAATGAATTAGATCTGTTTCCTTTCTATATAATATGTAGGTTTTTAAATTCTTTTTGCAAGTCTGTGGCGGTCATTGAGAGTTAAAATAGTAGTCATGATACTTCATCCATTGTCCCAATTCCCAAAGAATTCGTTTAGGTTTGCTTTGCCATAGCCGGCAGAAACTTGGACGGGAAGATTTTGGGACTTGTGTGTATGTCAACTCAACTAAGTCATTTATAAAATGCTTACTTTCAATTCTAATGCTTGATTCTCTCAAGTCTGCACAACCTCTCGAAAAATGTAAAAAAATAAACAAAAAGGGACACAGTAAAAGACCTGCATGCAAGTTGTTATTTATCAACTGCCATTACAGCACCTGAGTTGTTTATTCTTCTTGATAATCCCATAAGTGTACCATATTCCCAGCACATAATTTCACTCTGCAAAATAGGGTGCTTCATATTGATTGTTGTAAAAGATCTTGGTGGGAGTTGATCACGCAAACATGCAATTTCTGAGCTCCCAATCCCATGGACTCTGTTGGGACTTGGGTGTAGAAAAATGTGTTCTTTTTACTATCCACGATGTGAATTTGTTAGTGCTGTTATAGAAGTTTTCATGTCTTATCTAACTGTATGTTTACATGGTGAATACAGGCAATTACATTTGCCGACTTTTTCTTGGCTGATATATTAACCTCTATGTCAAAGGTATGCATACCATTGTGTGATGTAGAACATTGTATATATCCTATCTGTGATGGTTTAATTTTTGTGCGTCGTCCCATGGTTGTAAGGATAGATGATGATATTCAGCTTGCTTTTAACGTGTTATTGCAATTCAAATGGTAAATAATAATGCTATGGGTTGTAAAACTTTTTCTACTGAATAATGTATTTAAAAAGAAAAAAAAGATCGCACATACACCAACTGAAGTCTGGAGACTACAAAACATGCTAGTTGATGATTTCTATGGTTCAATAATCATGGTTCTTGTGGGTCTTAACAGAAAATATGCCTTCAGTTTCGATACTCCAAGGGCTGCGTAGTATCCTTTTCTGGATGAAGGTATTAGTGTGTTAGAGCACTTGTAGTAAATCAGTGATAGCTATGATGGTTATGAATGCCTTTCAGATTCATCTATTGTTGTTTGTGTGCTGAATCTTCTAGGACATCATTATGTAGTCACATCTGTTTAATGTGTCCAAATGCGGCTTCACAAAAACTCTCGAGAGAAATTCAAACTCTTTGCTGATGTGGCATGATGTTAAATCCCAGTTGGATAAGTGGATTTACAGCAATCAGTATTTTCTGACATTGGCCAAATTCACCGGTAAATGTGCGTGGAATATTCATTGCGTTCTAGATTTGGGGCCACCATCACACTATGATAACATACACATTTTTTTTTTAATAAAGTGGCTACTGGAAGAAGAAAAAAGAATATTATAAGCAAACTTGAAATTGGCAATGGTGTGATAATTGAGCATGAATGGAGAATTAAGGAGGAAATCATGAAATACTTTAAAGATCTTTATTTAACTCAAGAGGGGTTCACGCCGAAGTTGTTAGGATTGGAGTGGAGTCCTATTGGGGTTGGTAAATCTAGGTGGTTGAAGAGACCTTTTGAGCACAAAGTGCAAGATGCAGTTTTTAAGTGTTCTAGATATAAGTCCCCTGGGCCGGATGGTTTTTCCATTGGCTTGTTCCAAGATTGTTAGGAGGTGGTCAAAGATGACTTAGTGAAGGTGCTTAGGGATTTTTATAATAATGGAGTGGTGAATGTGAACACAAATGCAACTTTTGTTTACTTGATTTCTTAAAGACATAATTGAGTAAAAATTGGGGATTTTAGACTGATAAGCTTAGTTACTAGTTTGTATAAGGTCTTGTCAACGGTGTTGTCAATAAGATTGAGGGTGGTTTTAAGGGGATACAATATCAAAAAATTAGAGTCTTTTTGTTATGGGGAGACAAATATTGGATAATGTCTTAGTGGCAAATGAAGTGGTAGAAGAGTATAGAACGAAAGGTAAGGAATGAGAATTTTTTAAGATTGACTTTTAAAAGGCATATGATCATGTGGATGGGGAATTCTTGGATTTTGTGTTTAAAGCTAAAGGTTTCGTGAGTAGATGGGTTAGGGTTGCTTATCCTTTATAAATTTTTCGGTGGTGGTTAATGCTAAGCCACAAAGAAGATTTAATGCCTCTAGGGGCTGGAGGCTGGGATATCCTCTTTCATCATTTTTTTTTTAATGTTAGTGGTTGATGGTTTAAATCGTTTGGTGAATAGAGAAATGGAGTATAGTTTTTTTTTTTTGAATGGGGGAGTATAGTTTAGTGGAAGGCTTTTTTAGCGGGGGAGGATAGGATTATTGTTTTTCATCTATAGTTTGCAGATGACACCATTTTTTTATTGTTAGTAGATGAGTAAAAATTCAAAAAATTTGTTAACATCGTTAGGAATTTTTGTTTGATTTTGGTGTTGAAAGTGATGATGGTAAAGAGTTCAATTGTGGTATTAATACTCCTAGGGGTAAGATCAAAGTTTGATTAGAGGATTAGAATGTGAAGTAAGTGACTGGCCTTTAAAATATGTTGGCCTACCCGTGAGAAGTAATCCTTTTTTTTTTTTTTCGATAAGAGGTAATCCTATTGGAGGTAATTCTTTAACCCTTATTTTTTGGAGTCCTGTTGTAGAGAGCATTGTTGTTAGTAGCGTACGATACGCGATACGTATTGTACGATACGTTACAATGCGGAAGTTGTCCGATACGAATTGGAGTTTTGTATCATTTTTGGATTGTATCTTTCAATACACGATACATTTTTACGATACGATACGTATCGGTCGATACAAACAATTGGTGAAGGCTTTGTTTAATTTTTTTTTTTTAATAAAATGCATAGTTGAGCCTCAGAGAATAGAGAAAATACCAAAGAAAAGGCAACAAAGTTGAAGACAAACCCATAAATCAGCAAACCACAAACCAGTCCACCAAACCCACAAATCAGCAAAATCACCTAAGCAAAAACAAATCAAATAAATTTTTGAAATTGAAAAAAATAGCAACATTAACTTGTAAATTTCGGATGAAACCCTAGGTCTCACGATCTCTCTCTCCGTGTCTCACGATCTCTCTCTGTGTCTCACGATCTTTCTTCATCGCTGTGAGTTGCGACTACGAGGTACCAGCCACCAGGTATGTTCTTCTTCTTCTTCTTCTCTCTCTCTCTCCAGCACCGGCATCGCCTCTTACCTCTCGCCTCTTCTCTCTCTTTGTGTTCGGTCGTGGGTCACGAGACTCGCGACTGTGTTTTTTTTGTTATAAGAATGAAGAATTACATTTATTACCCCACTATATTATAACTTTTTACTTTTTAAGTATACATAAGTACCATGAATTTAANACACACACACACACACATATGTGTGTGTGTTTGAGAGAGAGAGATCTAATCAGCTTTTCCTGACATTCTAAAAGCTTTTTTTGGACCAAAAACTGTTGTTCTGTTTGTAGGAACACCAGTTGTTTTTGAATCAATAACATCACTTTTTAAGGGATAGCAAGGCTATGCTGATCCAAAGATAGTGTTTCAGTTATTATGATTATATTTATAACGTAAGCAGTGATAGAGTGTTTGTGATGCTTATTGCTAATTGGACACATTTGAGACTATCATGCGGATTGGAGCTGTTTGGGGTATTTTTCTCATGTATTGCCCTTTTGATGGTGAACATGCACACTGACAACTCTATGATTTTTGGATTCCACGGGTAGAATGTCAGATTTGTAATAATTTTTATGTACAATCGTGCTGCAGGTGCTTTTATATGCTGCTGTTGCAATGGTTCTGATATTCCCCTTTGATATTTTCTATTTGTCATCTCGCTTCTTTTTGTTGAGGACTCTTTGGCGGATTGTATTCCCATTACAGGCAAGTTTATAGTGTCAGTACTGTTCAATTTTGAGCATTCTACTAATGTAGGTACTTTGTATTTTTTCTTTCACCTTAATTTTTATATAATGTCTATACATGATGAAAATTTAGAAAATAAAAATGAATTAGATCTGTTTCCTTTCTATATAATATGTAGGTTTTTAAATTCTTTTTGCAAGTCTGTGGCGGTCATTGAGAGTTAAAATAGTAGTCATGATACTTCATCCATTGTCCCAATTCCCAAAGAATTCGTTTAGGTTTGCTTTGCCATAGCCGGCAGAAACTTGGACGGGAAGATTTTGGGACTTGTGCGTATGTCAACTCAACTAAGTCATTTATAAAATGCTTACTTTCAATTCTAATGCTTGATTCTCTCAAGTCTGCACAACCTCTCGAAAAATGTAAAAAAATAAACAAAAAGGGACACAGTAAAAGACCTGCATGCAAGTTGTTATTTATCAACTGCCATTACAGCACCTGAGTTGTTTATTCTTCTTGATAATCCCATAAGTGTACCATATTCCCAGCACATAATTTCACTCTGCAAAATAGGGTGCTTCATATTGATTGTTGTAAAAGATCTTGGTGGGAGTTGATCACGCAAACATGCAATTTCTGAGCTCCCAATCCCATGGACTCTGTTGGGACTTGGGTGTAGAAAAATGTGTTCTTTTTACTATCCACGATGTGAATTTGTTAGTGCTGTTATAGAAGTTTTCATGTCTTATCTAACTGTATGTTTACATGGTGAATACAGGCAATTACATTTGCCGACTTTTTCTTGGCTGATATATTAACCTCTATGTCAAAGGTATGCATACCATTGTGTGATGTAGAACATTGTATATATCCTATCTGTGATGGTTTAATTTTTGTGCGTCGTCCCATGGTTGTAAGGATAGATGATGATATTCAGCTTGCTTTTAACGTGTTATTGCAATTCAAATGGTAAATAATAATGCTATGGGTTGTAAAACTTTTTCTACTGAATAATGTATTTAAAAAGAAAAAAAAGATCGCACATACACCAACTGAAGTCTGGAGACTACAAAACATGCTAGTTGATGATTTCTATGGTTCAATAATCATGGTTCTTGTGGGTCTTAACAGAAAATATGCCTTCAGTTTCGATACTCCAAGGGCTGCGTAGTATCCTTTTCTGGATGAAGGTATTAGTGTGTTAGAGCACTTGTAGTAAATCAGTGATAGCTATGATGGTTATGAATGCCTTTCAGATTCATCTATTGTTGTTTGTGTGCTGAATCTTCTAGGACATCATTATGTAGTCACATCTGTTTAATGTGTCCAAATGCGGCTTCACAAAAACTCTCGAGAGAAATTCAAACTCTTTGCTGATGTGGCATGATGTTAAATCCCAGTTGGATAAGTGGATTTACAGCAATCAGTATTTTCTGACATTGGCCAAATTCACCGGTAAATGTGCGTGGAATATTCATTGCGTTCTAGATTTGGGGCCACCATCACACTATGATAACATACACAATTTTTTTTTAATAAAGTGGCTACTGGAAGAAGAAAAAAGAATATTATAAGCAAACTTGAAATTGGCAATGGTGTGATAATTGAGCATGAATGGAGAATTAAGGAGGAAATCATGAAATACTTTAAAGATCTTTATTTAACTCAAGAGGGGTTCACGCCGAAGTTGTTAGGATTGGAGTGGAGTCCTATTGGGGTTGGTAAATCTAGGTGGTTGAAGAGACCTTTTGAGCACAAAGTGCAAGATGCAGTTTTTTAGTGTTCTAGATATAAGTCCCTTGGGCCGGATGGT
The DNA here is from genome assembly GCA_963454935.2 of Ilex paraguariensis. NCBI lineage: Eukaryota > Viridiplantae > Streptophyta > Magnoliopsida > Aquifoliales > Aquifoliaceae > Ilex > Ilex paraguariensis. Next base: position 56,800 of record CAUOFW020006558.1, read on the forward strand.
TTTTCCATTGGCTTGTTCCAAGATTGTTAGGAGGTGGTCAAAGATGACTTAGTGAAGGTGCTTAGGGATTTTTATAATAATGGAGTGGTGAATGTGAACACAAATGCAACTTTTGTTTACTTGATTTCTTAAAGACATAATTGAGTAAAAATTGGGGATTTTAGACTGATAAGCTTAGTTACTAGTTTGTATAAGGTCTTGTCAACGGTGTTGTCAATAAGATTGAGGGTGGTTTTAAGGGGATACAATATCAAAAAATTAGAGTCTTTTTGTTATGGGGAGACAAATATTGGATAATGTCTTAGTGGCAAATGAAGTGGTAGAAGAGTATAGAACGAAAGGTAAGGAATGAGAATTTTTTAAGATTGACTTTTAAAAGGCATATGATCATGTGGATGGGGAATTCTTGGATTTTGTGTTTAAAGCTAAAGGTTTCGTGAGTAGATGGGTTAGGGTTGCTTATCCTTTATAAATTTTTCGGTGGTGGTTAATGGTAAGCCACAAAGAAGATTTAATGCCTCTAGGGGCTGGAGGCTGGGATATCCTCTTTCATCATTTTTTTTTTAATGTTAGTGGTTGATTGTTTAAATCGTTTGGTGAATAGAGAAATGGAGTATAGTTTTTTTTTTTTTGAATGGGGGAGTATAGTTTAGTGGAAGGCTTTTTTAGCGGGGGAGGATAGGATTATTGTTTTTCATCTATAGTTTGCAGATGACACCATTTTTTTATTGTTAGTAGATGAGTAAAAATTCAAAAAATTTGTTAACATCGTTAGGAATTTTTGTTTGATTTTGGTGTTGAAAGTGATGATGGTAAAGAGTTCAATTGTGGTATTAATACTCCTAGGGGTAAGATCAAAGTTTGATTAGAGGATTAGAATGTGAAGTAAGTGACTGGCCTTTAAAATATGTGGGCATACCCGTGAGAAGTAATCCTTTTTTTTTTTTTTTCGATAAGAGGTAATCCTATTGAGAGGTAATTCTTTAACCCTTATTTTTTGGAGTCCTGTTGTAGAGAGCATTGTTGTTAGTAGCGTACGATACGCGATACGTATTGTACGATACGTTACAATGCGGAAGTTGTCCGATACGAATTGGAGTTTTGTATCATTTTTGGATTGTATCTTTCAATATACGATACATTTTTACGATACGATACGTATCGGTCGATACAAACGATTGGCGAAGGCTTTGTTTAATTTTTTTTTTTTAATAAAATACATAGTTGAGCCTCAGAGAATAGAGAAAATGCCAAAGAAAAGGCAACAAAGTTGAAGACAAACCCACAAATCAGCAAACCACAAACCAGTCCACCAAACCCACAAATCAACAAAATCACCTAAGCAAAAACAAATCAAATAAATTTTTGAAATTGAAAAAAATAGCAACATTAACTTGTAAATTTCGGATGAAACCCTAGGTCTCACGATCTCTCTCTCCGTGTCTCACGATCTCTCTCTGTGTCTCACGATCTTTCTTCATCGCTATGAGTTGCGACTACGAGGTACCAGCCACCAGGTATGTTCTTCTTCTTCTTCTCTCTCTCTTCAGCACCGGCATCGCCCATCGCCTCTTACCTCTCGCCTCTTCTCTCTCTCTGTGTTCGGTCGTGGGTCACGAGACTCGCGATTGTGTTTTTTTTGTTATAAGAATGAAGAATTATATTTATTACCCCACTATATTATAACTTTTTACTTTTTAAGTATACATAAGTACCATGAATTTAATTTGATACCCTTTATTATTTTTTTAATATTAGTAAATTATATTGGTGACTTGAGTAGTAGGTGAAATATTAATAAAATGTTATATTTTTATGAGTCTATGATTTTTTAAAAGCATATATAATTTATTATTAATTATTTAAAATTGCACTGTATCTTACAATACGCGATACGATACGATACACTATTTTTAAAAAAGACACACCTTCCGATACATGATTTGATAACTATGATGGAGATTTTGAGGAAAATGTTAGATGAATGGAAGAATGGTTGTTTGTTTAGAGGAGGGAGACTTACCTTAATCTAAACGGTTTTGGGTATCATACGTAGGTGTTAGGAGACAGATACTGTGGATCTTCCCTCATGATGAAACATGCGGGATACTAGACACTACCTAGAGAAGGGGTGGTGGTGGTGGTGGTGAATAGGTTAATTGAAATTTCGCTTGGACAACCATCAATTTTTTACCCAAGTTTACTATAATTACCTCTTCACAAATTTATTTAGCGTGTGAGAACCCTTTTAAACAAGAACAACTCAATTAACCATGTAGATTGATGTGGTGGATTTATCGATTTTAATGTTCAACACTCAATCTCTCACGGTGATCCAATCCAAGGCAACAAGTTACCAACCAAACCACTATGTATGACAAAAAAAGATCAAATAATCATTTCAACAAACATGTAGTAATCGAGTATGCTACAAGTCACAATTGTGTGCAAAACTACAAATATGTAATAAAGAATACAAACGATTTGTTGACACGAAAACTATTTTTGGGAAAAACTGCGGGAAACCACTCGGGGTTTGCTACAGCATAATCTATTATTCTAAAGTCAGTTTACAAGTACTTGAGATTTATACCTCAACCCATACCATGGTTAGACGCTCATTTCCTTCAATAAACCTCTCCGCTAAAACTCCCTTTTCAACGTTATAGACAAATTCACTTGAACTCCTCGCCACGATTTTTTTAGGCCAAGATCAATCTTGTCCACCAAGATCCTCAGTATGCACACTCAACAAATGGATTTAGTAGAATCAAACAAGTTCTTCTTCTCCAAGGTGCAAGTTTGGATAAGAATCAGAAGATGGGTTTGCATTTGGATTTAGGGTTGCTCACAAGCTCTCCAGGTTTTAGATAAGCTAAGAAGAGGCTTACTAAAGGCTTGCCCTAACATAGGAAAAACACCCTCTATTTATAGGCTTGGAATAGGGTTTGTCTTGGGGTCCAAGATAACACAAATTCATGAACGACCGCTTGAGCAGTAGGAGACCGGCAAGAGGGCAGTGGCTGCTCGAATGAAAAAAGAATTCAAGCCATATTAGTAGAGCAGAGACCGCTTGAGCAACCGACCTCAGACCACTCTTGAGAGCAAGAGTAGTCTCCATTGTCCACTCGTTCAACTTTTCTCAAATTTTTTCCTTTTTTCGATGAGAAACAACTTTTTATTAATAAAAAATAAAATTTACAAAAAACTAGGCTCGCATCAAATTTGGACAAGCAATCCAAACAAAAGCAAGCCTATGTAACAAGTTTTCAGGTGGAAATTAAGAGTCCTCAGAGGAGTAGATGGATGGAGGTCTTAATGGAAGAGGTAGAGTCATTGCACAAGAACAATACAATCCACATGTTCCTTGGTTCTTTTCTTCCATGTTTGCTGTGGATTTTAAGGGCTTTGGAAACATAATAAAGGAGTCACACTATGGAACTGTGCAATGTTCTTTATTGTTTGGGTTATTTGGTTGGCGAGAAATGCTAAGTTTTGAAGATAGAAGTGAGGTGGTTGATGTTTTATGGAATCACTTCTTTTTTTTTGGCTTCCTTTTGGACCTCAATGAGGAAAGATTGATGTTATTCCACTCTTTTGTATCTCATCTGGTTGGAGGGCTGTTTGTGATTTATAAACGGCCCAATTTTGGTAGCTTTTAGTATAATTATGCTTTTCTATTGGATTGTAATTTGTGTTGTTAAGGTTGGATCTCTTGTCCAACTTTTTGCCTTATGTAATATTTTTGATAGATTTAATAAAATATTTATTACTTATCCACAAAAAAAAAAAAAAAGAAAAAGAAAAAGGAAACACACTATGGACATCCCAATTAAACATGTCAGAAAATCAGTTCTCAACAAACTAGATATCCACTTGTGACTTCCAGCTTTGTTGTACTCACTATATCTCCATGGGATGTTCAGACATGGCCATCTTGATGGACAGACTTGCCTTTTTGTTTAAATTAGGCTCCACATTGGCCTTAGGTTGTTGAGATCCCACAGTGGTATTTAGGTCTCCCCCCCCCTTTCTCCCCACAAAAAAAAAACCAGGGTAATGTTTGGTAACCAGCTGTTTGTGTTTGTGTTTGTGTTTTTCATTTTTTGCTTAAAAAAAAACAATAACGTGTTTGAAAAGTGTTTTTATAACTCCCCAACACAAGAGAGAGTGTGTTGTCTTGGTTGCATAGAAGTCATGATTTTAGCAGCAGTTAAGCTTTATTTCTATTTGAGCTAATCGTACTGTTAGGAAAATTGTGAATGACTTCTTCTTGTGCTTATCATTTTTAGTTTTATGCAGGTATTTTCTGATTTGGAGCGCTCGGTTTGTCGCATGGTTCATCGTCAGGTTAGCATTTCTTTGTTTGTATGAGTGTTTATATTGTTAGATTGATATCTCTTTTTTGATTCTAGCAGTCTAGCAGATCTAACTGACCTATAATATTTGTTTGCCAATTCTTTAAGAATAATTAAAGAGGTATAATTATGTGCTTAGCTGTGTTCTCCTTAATCGTAATCAGGTGATTGTTCCTGAAGATTAGCTATAAGTATTTACAGATATAGAGTGGAGGACATGTTTGGAAAACGTGTTGGTTTATCAACAAATTCTTGATGCAGTATAGGACCGGGTGCAGCATAGTTGGCTACTTAAGAGTGTCCGTCCATATTAGATAGGGCAGATGAGTAGTTGTTTGAAAGGTGGAAATTACTCCTGTGACTCTTCATTGACGCGCTGGAAGCTAAAGGACCCGAGAAACATGCTCAAAGATCCTTGTATCTATATGGCGTGCAGTGATGTATGCATTATCACGAGTTTTCGATTTTACATGAACNTAAGAGTGTCCGTCCATATTAGATAGGGCAGATGAGTAGTTGTTTGAAAGGTGGAAATTACTCCTGTGACTCTTTATTGACGCGCTGGAAGCTAAAGGACCCGAGAAACATGCTCAAAGATCCTTGTATCTATATGGAGTGCAGTGATGTATGCATTATGACGAGTTTTCGATATTACATGAGCTAAGTTCAGTTCAACAAAGCTCAGATATTTGAGTCTTACTTAACATAGTATTTCTTACTTCAAAACATGAGAATTCTGATTAGAATGTCGGTCTATTTATTTTCTGGTATTGGGAAAGATAAGATTTATGTGGTTCTTTCTGCTTTTAGGTTGTACCTAGGCCTCTTTACTATATGAGAAAGCATGAGAGATTGAATCTTTGCCGGGGATATTTTTTGGGGGGGGGGGGGGGGGGATTGATATTCTCCTTTATCAGGCCACCTGGAGGACTGCTTTGCACCTTCTGGAATTTCTTCTTTTACTTCTTTTCAGTCTGATCTCGCGACTTATATGACCACTTTTTACTCTTTGTCCTGAATTTTTCCTCTGATATTTTTTGGTTGGGTTTCTCTTATTCTTTTGTGGCAAGATAATACGACTGCCTTTGCATTCCTCGTTGAGGGACATTTTGTAACTATTTTTAGCAGTTGTATCCCTCGTAGTTGTAGGTGATTTGGGGGTGGTCGTTTCTTTATAGGTGATGTTATTTTCTTGTATAGCATTGTCCACCAATGAAATCCTTAAAGATATTCAAGGCATGCACTCTTTCTCCTTTTTTGATATGTTAGTTTGGTGGTTGCACATTTGGGATTCTGTTCATTAAATAGTTTGGTATGACTGATATTGTTAAAAATTCAGCTGCTTATTACCTTATTGTCTTAATGGAAACACACATAGAGGTTAAGATTAATGTTGAACCTTTTCAGTGGGGGTAATTTATCTACAGCTTCCCTTTTTAGGGCGGGTGCGGAGTCTGGAAAGGTTCACATGTATGCAGCCTTATGCCCGGTATGTGAAGTAGCTGTTTCTACGAGTCAAACCCTTGACTTCTAGGTCATAATGGAGCAACCTTATCACTGCACCAAGGTCCACTCTCTTATATGGAGCTTCTCTACATGATGAAATTAAATTGGCTGCAATCATTAGTCCTTTTCAGGATGCCTAGGCCAGTGAGCAGTAACAAACTTTCCAGCTGAAAATTGTCCATTTGTAACTCCAAGCACTCAAGTCATTGGCCTTAGTTAAAGCTTGATTTGCTAATGAAATCCGAATTTTATTTATTTTTTTAACTCTCAATACTGAGTTTCAAGAAATGCTCTTTATTGACATGTTTTCATGCAGGTTACTTGGTGCTTGGTTTATTATTATTATTATTATATCTTTTAAGCGAGAGTCCATGGACTTGTGCAGGTTGCCACTATTGCATGGTTTGAGGCTGATTCTGTTTGTGGCAGTCATGCTATTGCTATCCCTATTGTTCTTGTTTTGCCTTATATCTTTCGTCTCTTTCAATGTCTTCGGCAATACAAGGATACTGGGGAGAAAAATACGCTGCTGAATGGTAAAATCTTTTGGTCACTTCTATTTCTTGGACTGTTGTTGACAAGTTGATGATTCTCTTGGTGCGAGTTCTCTGGTGTTTGCTGTCCATTATCCTGATTGATTTGGTGCCAAGTTAGCATGTAGTTATTAGATGGGAACATGCCTCAGGGCTATTAGGGAATGGTTGGTTGTAACGAAATTGTATTATTATAGATTTAATTAGTACCATGAGAAAACCTTATACCCTTTGTTGGTTTGGTGAAGTCACGAGTATCTGGGAGATTCCAAATTTACTTCTCTTTTCCTGTCTCCTGTATAACTAATTGGAGCATAAGTGAACCCTGCCTCCAGTGGATCATTTTCAGCTACTGAGATATAGATGATAATTTATTGTCTGGTGCTGTTTTACTTTTCTGGGTAGCATATCATGTAGTCAAATTGGACCCTATGTCAAGTAATGCTTGGTTTTAATTGAATTTTTTTTACTGCCATGAATATGGGATGCATTTCAAAATGGGACTAAGCAGAGGATGGTGGCAATTATCCCCAAGTCACACCCCTTCCTTATTCAAGATTAATGGCCAATTTGCTAATTTCATTTTTGGATCAAATTATTAGATGTCCTCTTACTCTTTGTGATACTACAAATGTGAAAATCAATTTTACCCCGACCCTTCTCCTCTCCTTTCCCACCCCCCAAAAACCACCCCAACAAACAGTAAACAATATAGAAGATAGCTAAAAGAGTATCACTATGCTGGTATTCTAGAAAAGATCAATGAAAAAATAAAGTCGTATATTGGAAAAACTTGTGGCAATTACAGCATGCCGGATTGTTATGATTTGCGATGGAGCCGTAGCACTGTTGTTTACGGTTTTGATTCAATTACACAAACTTGTGTTNAATTACAGCATGCCGGATTGTTATGATTTGCGATGGAGCCGTAGCACTGTTGTTTAAGGTTTTGATTCAATTACACGAACTTGTGCTTTATCTGCTTCTCTCTGTGACGTAAGGGGTTTCAGTGCTAATGTTCATAGATGACTGAGATGCTGGAATGATGTGCACATATTAGTTGCTGATAATATCACTGGTTTTATCATCTGGAAAAGAATATATTAAGGCTATCTAATCTGTAGAACTATGCTAATCAATGCTAATTTTCTCTCTGCATTTTGTTGTATTTTTCTTTCTTTCTGCCCTTTTTTCTTTGAAATCTAATTCTATAGTAAAATAGTACCCTATAGTCCTATACTAACAGGATTTGTTTTGCTATTCTTGCTTCACAGTTGAAGAATTTCAATTAGTCTCCTCCATCTTATCTATAGTGAGTGAATTGCTAATGGATAAACGTATCTTGATTGTTATAATTACCAAACTATTTGTTCATATTAAGGTCATTTCTTGTATAAGGTTCTCTATTCTATATGTACATGGTCCCTGAATTCTAACTTCTATCTTTCCCTCCACCTCTGTTTCCCGTGAGTATTAAATTTAGAAGGCTTTGTTTACTTAATGGTTCTGCACTTTCTTGACTCTTAAGTTATTTATGGTTTCAGCTTTAAAATATTCGACTGCAGTACCGGTGATTTTTCTTTCAGCCCTTAAGTATCATGTCTTCCCTGATAAGTGGACCAACATGTATCGTCCTCTATGGCTTCTGTCAAGTGTTCTGAACTCTTTATACTCATTCTACTGGGACGTGACCCGTGATTGGGACTTGAGGTATGTAGGGATGTCTTTCTGGTGATTTCTAAATGNGGCTTCTGTCAAGTGTTCTGAACTCTTTATACTCATTCTACTGGGACGTGACCCGGGATTGGGACTTGAGGTATGTAGGGATGTCTTTCTGGTGATTTCTAAATGTGATGTCCATGTGGAAATTGTTGTTGTAGTGCCGTCCTAATTCTTGAGGCTCCTCTGCCTCCTTCACTTAGAACACTACTGTGATTAAAATAATGACACCTGGGTCGTGGGTCACTGTGAAACGTTGTACGGGTACAGGTACTCAGTGCGGTAGGTACATTGTTTTGGGTCGTGGTTCACTACCTATGGGATCACATTCTTTATTATATGAGATTATATATAATTATACATTCATTTGCACATAGTGAATTAATATTTATTTTGGGGTTTGAGTTACAATTTGGGGTCAGGAATTTAAGCAATCTGGATCGTGAGTCCACCCCATTTCGGCCGTGCGACCCCTGGTTCGTGGGATGGTAGTGGTACCTACAATCCTGGTATCATATTTATTTTAATCCTGTCTGCATGTTTTTCCTGCTGATGCCTTTTATTGAGATCCAATTAGATGGTTGCTCCCAGGATCCTTTGTGCTTGTGTTCATAAACTCCCACTCTTGCATGTACTAGCAAGCCTTAACAGTGCATGCATGTATATGGGTATAGTTGCAGTTGATATTATATGCAATTTATTGACATTATATGCAAATCATACTCATAATATAAATGAAGAACATCATCTATTGATGTTTTTCTAACTTAAAATGCTTGCAAGGTACCCCGCTTTGATATTTTTATTGTATGCAACCCATATCTAGCATTGAGATAATATTGTCAATCACTTCTTGTAGCTTAATTATTTGCTTCTTTTCTGCCAGCGGCTTCACCCGGATTTTCAAGTTCAGCAAACCCCATCTCTTCTCTCACATGTTATATGGAAGGAAATGGGTAAGAAAGTGAATATCCCTTTTTTTAACCTTTTTTCCCTGCAAAACCTGGGAAAAAAATAAATAAATTAATAAAGGTGCTTTGCATCACCTATAGGATTTGTATTGATTTCTAATTCAGTCATTAACTGGACCCCTGGCCTTGTTTATTCACCATTGAAGTGAACTGGTGCAGAGTGGTTTAGTAGACAACCCTGTATGCCATTTGTCAACCTAATTTCTGCATCAGCTTTGTAATCCTCTTTGACTTCGATTGAACTTGGGTCATGTGACCAAATTTTATCTGGAATAACCCCCTGGATTGAGTGGCGTAAATTCCTGAGTTATACATCAAGTCATCAACCTACTCAGTCATTACAAAATTGATCTGTGGTATCCAGGAAATAAATTGCTGTGCTTGGAATTCTGCAGGTTTATTTTTGGGTAATAGGAAGCAATCTGATCCTGAGGTGCACATGGACATACAAGCTGTCGGCCCATCTCCGCCATAATTACATTACTCTCTTTACAATTACTGCTTTGGAAATATTCCGCCGCTTCCAATGGGTGTTCTTCCGTGTAGAGAATGAGTGGAACAAAATGAACTCCAAGCCGAACATTCAGCTGGGTGACATCTCAAATGATGAAGAAAAATTACTCAACTCCAATGATCACAATATATAGACCACAACAGAGTAGCTTTCGTTGTAAGCAGCACTGCTCGAGTTTTATTACTAACACGCTCCATATGCTCAATGAATGGGTTTGTCCATTCCATTTTTATCCTCAAAATTCATAGCTTACATTGATATTTCTTCTTGATTATAGAAAATTAGGTCATTGATATGCTTACAACATCCATAGATATGCCATTAAAAATTCAAGAGGTCTCTCTCTCCGTGGATGTGTTTTCTGTGTATTGATGTGTGTGAATGGAAAATGTGTCCGACTTAGGTGAGTCAAGTCAACACAAACCAATACAACCCAAAGAAATTCACCCATCTATTGGTCCAGAGTCAAATGACCGAGTTGAGATAGCTACAGTTAGCAGTGTGTAGTGAGGATGACGGGGGTGATGAGGTCTATAGTTCCAACGTTCTATGGTTTTAGAAGGAACTTTACCTGCCTTCAAATCCTCTCTGCAGAACTTGATCGGGTGAAGTTTGCTGCTACACGGTTGCATGAAGCGGCGGATTGCGCGATCATGACTCATGGAAACTCTAATCATCAGCAAGTTTCTGGATGTAGGGGTGATGAGGTCGGATCCTAATTGTACATTTTCAGTTGTGCAGTTGTGATGGGCCGAACTATCCATCATTATATGAATTTCACTCCATCACCTGCGAGAATGCGAGGCCTCATTAAGCGTTTGGGGTATCCTAAGTGTTACAGCCGGATCCTTATCGCAAGATTTTCTTTATGCGATTATGTTACGAACTTCAACCTAAGTGGAATCACTGTTTGTCAATTCGTGTAAGACCCTTTGAGCAGATATTGATGTTGTGTCTACATGTTCATCAATTCCTGTAAGAAACCATGCCATAGTTTTTCTTTGCCAACACCAAGTTATATCAGGTAAAAGAAGGCCATGTAATGCTTTGACAGACCTGCTGCCTAGTATCTTGTCTGCAACACTCTTAAAGATGTGGCTGAGTATGTGTGCGTGTCGATGTGTGGAAAAATAGATTAAATAACCATGCTTAATTTATCTCATTGAATTTGCATGGAGTGGTTCAGTGGTCGAACAAAAGAGATGCCGAAAACCGCAGACCTTGAGTTCAAGTTCCATAAAACTCAAAATTTCACCAATGCGGGTGATTTGCGTAATTACATACATCGATGTCTTTGTTGCAACTATGATCCCAAATAAAAACATGGTTAAAACGATTCCCATCACCCAAAAAAGTAATTTATCTCATCTTATATACTTAATCTGAGTCTCTCCCCATCTTCCTTCTACTGGATTGATGTTCCTGTTAGAGAGTCCCTTGGAGCCAGAGGCTGTTCTGTTTTGCTCTGTTCCGAATGAATGGAAACTATTTGAAGTGTTAACTGATTTGCAATAGTAGTCTTTTTTTATCACAAGCAAACGATTCGAGCAGCTCGAGTCAATTGGGCTCATCCAGTCTTGTTTAAGTTGTTAAATGAACCAACTTTTATCAAGCGTATTTGATTCTGAGGCTCAGTCCAATAGTTTGTGTTGACATATATCTCTAATTTTATTTTTTAAAAAAGTCTTATCGATGAATAACTACAAACTTATCTTAAATAACTTTGAGAGTATAAACTTCTTGTTCCCTTTTCTCTTGGAGCTTTTCTAAAAATGTGAAGCACTAGTTTGAGTAGATGTTATGGTTGTAATGAATATTTTTGGAGAATTTAGAGTTGGTCATGGTATTTACAGTTCTGATTTTTTGTAAGAAATTGCGGTTTTCAGTATTAATACTCACAATAAGATAGGTAACCTCTTGGAAAGTGCTCGTGTTCCACCCTTTTTAGATACTTTTCCAAAAAAAAAAAACCTTTAATGCTCACATATTTGAATAAAACTTAACAAATTAAATTTGAGTTGAACTAGCTTAATCATGACCAAATAAGTAAGATGAATGATGAGCCAGACCCAAAACTTAACTCAGGTTTTGGCCCCAACTTAAATAAAAGACTCATCTAGAGGAAATCCAATGGGTCCAACTTAAAAGAGATTCATGCTTAGTCAGACTCATCATGAATCCAAGAGCCACGTCATCAAGGAATAGACATCGCCGTCCCAAGAATCTCATCCACATCATCTTAGAGTAAGGAGCAAAGAAGTCAACTATGCCATCTTAAGACCTAGTCTCGAGGAGAGCCCTGCAACAGTCTCATCCATTGTGAAGATGACGTCACCTTCACCAATTTAGCTTAATTAATGATAAGTTGTCTCAATCTATTAAGAAACGACTATAAAATATAAACTCCACCTACACATGGGGGCATCTCACACAAAGGGATCACATCTGATATCACTCTCATATCTTTCACATCTTGTACCTCAATTGAGCTCTCATTACTTTAATCTAATCTCCTAACACGTCTGCAACAATAAAACATTTAAACCATCCTAACTTTTCACAATAGAGTAGATCACATTTATTAAACCATTTAAATTGTATGTTGCTTGTATTGAACTTTCTTTCTCTATTTTATTATTTGCAATAATTACGTGACAGATAGTGTACAAAACTGATTTGTGCATCATCAATAATACACAAAACATTGCTAATGAAATGTAACAAGAGCCGGAGGCGCACGCACAGAGTCTGCAATGTCGGGATGTGTGTTTATATTGGAACACACATTTTATGGGTTGTATATTATTACTGAAAAGTGAGGGGTGTTCGTGTAATTAGCTAAGAGTTGTTTTTTGGTAGAACCTGCAATCATGACGGGGTTTGTGTAATTTAATCAGGACATACAATTCATACCCTTAAATTATGCACATAATTTTAATTTGATCTCTAAAGTTTTAACTAAAACAATTATATTCTTAAAATTTTAACCAAGTTTTAATCCAATCACAAGACTTGCCCATATATTTGTCCAACAAAAAATATGTCTATCAAATACGTCGTCGTGTTTCTCACTTTATTTTATAATATCTCTCAAGTTTTTTCTTCATAGTTGTTATCTTCTTTTTTTTTTTCTCAAAATTAAATGAAATAAAATAAAGTTTTCTAGTCTAGAAGTAAAAAAATATTTGTCAAGATAAATATATATTTTTATCCAAGTCAAGTGTTGGACACGGATGGTCATTTCGTCACACTAAACTAGTGAATTTTGATATAAGAACTATATTAAAACTCAATTAAAATTCTAAGGATTTAATTGTTACAATTAGAACTTCAAGAACCAAAATAAGAATTTAGTGCATACTTTAAGGGTGCAAATTGTAATTTATCCTAAAGACTTCCATTAACCTTTTACACACTGTAAATCCCCCTCCCCCCTCTTCCTTCGCCGCCTATCTTTAAGGAAACTACATCGAAGTGTCTCTCTTTCTCTCTGTTCGTAGATCAACTTCGACGGCAAGATCTTACGACTCTTCGTTGGAGAGATGGAAGAGCTGAGAGCTTAGGTATTAGTGTACTTCGAGACCCGACACAGCGACGTATTCTTATTGTGATTCAGGCCATGGCTGATTTTTCGAAGCAAGATTTGGTACAGCTGATCAAGAGATTTGGGACCTATCTCACCGTCAAGATCTCCAATCTCGTCCACAATCCAGTTATAAATTCAATTTCTCATCTTTTTTAGTCTTGTTTTGCAATTTACCTTTTAAATTGTGTGTATGCTTATATGTATGTATGTATGTATGTATGTAGAGGTAATAGGTACTGTGTGCAGGTCTTGAAGAGTGTTTTCAGATGCTGCAATCGTATTTTTTTTTATAATTTTTGTCATGTATTTTGGGAATTGATAAATATAGTTTGCTTGATGATCTGTTGTGGTTTAGGACTCTATAGTGAGTTGGATGATGAATCAAATTTGGTGTTTTAGCTGTAATTGTAAAAAGCTGCTTTGCTGGACCGTAGGTAAATTTGTGACATTTAACGTACATGGAGCAAATATATGTTAGGGTTAGTTAATCTTGCACAAGTTCCCTCTGGGCCTGCCTAATGATGCTAACCACTTCTCATGTGAATTTCTTTGAACATCGGGGATATTTTTGGTATATTTTTGTAAATATTTTGGTAAATTTGTAAGGTATAGCAGGAAGAAGGTTGGTGCGGCACCTGCGGATGGATGCACTGTGACTTCCAAGCCTATCTAATATAAGAGGCTTAAAGCTGAAACTAAGGCTTAAGGTGTAAAGCGGGTGGTTAGTTTTGCACCATCCCTCTCCTCTAACTCGTGAGTCGTGATAACAAAGAAACTAAGTCGAATTCACATAAGACACATGCTACCCAACCCTGTTACTCTTAAAGCCTCACACTTCATTCTTAATACCTTCTAATCTTCTAAAAGTTAAAGAAATTTAGCAAGAACAGAGCCTAAATAGTACTGTCACCTTATGTGCTTAACTTAATAAGGTTCTATACCTCTTTCTTCATGTGCATCAAACTGACTGATTTAATCTCATCCTATTTGAGGGAACCAAGTGTTAAGTTGTTGCTCGAAGATTGAGAAGAGATGTTAATTTCCTTGATATCTTTTTTAGACAATTGGCACTGATATAAAAATTAATGTTACTGGGTTATTAGTTGTCATACACTTAGAGTGGGCGATAGACCTTGTTGATTGTCAGTTACTTCTATAAATACTAGTTGATATACATTTGTGTTGCACATGAACCTTTTTAAATTTGAAATATGGTATATTAAAGCTTTGGTCACCTTTTCCCAAAATCCTCAACTTTAAAAAACATTGATGTTCATTGCATATCTAATAAAATAATGAATTTTAAAACTTTTATATATGATAATTGTAAGCAATTTAAGTATTTGAAACCAAAAAATAAAAGTTGGTGCCACTCGTAAATCGAAACTGCAAAAAATATTAAATGCATGCAAAACATATTAACTGCTTTTGTAGGATGAATTGGGTCCCATAATCATCATTAAAGTTTTTTGAGCATTTCATACCATTTATCACGTATGGTTAGATATTATATAAAACATGCCTATATGCAACCATATCCACAATTAGTACATTCTTTTTTTTTGTCCATTTCAGTTGTGAACTCAGTATGGTAGAAATCATCTAATCATACAATTTACAACCAAAACAACAGCAAAACATTTAAAATGCATAACATTTCTTTCTTTTTCTTTTTTATCTATTTCAACAGAATCATCAGGATAGAAATCATCTAGTCATACAATAGACAACCAAAACAACCATAGACATAGGCATCGTAAACATACATAAGCAACCCATTACAATATGTTTTACCAACAAAATAGCGCACAATAGTACTCACAACATAATACCAGTGACCTAGTTGCTACATCATCCTCTTTTACATTGAAATAAAATAATTAAAACCAACACAGTGGTGGCTTTAATCTTAAACAACAGCCTTAGAAGAAATAGTAAGCTCTTGGAAGTCATCGGTAGTGGGGGCGGTGCAGGCTTTTAGTTTGTCCTGTGCTTCCTCCCATTGGAATGGAATTGGCTCCAAAATATGTAGTGCTGGTGTTAGCACAACTGGAGACACTTGTGGCTTGCTTGGAATTGAGAAAATGGTAGTTTAGGTGGTGAGAGCTAGGTTCATACTCTCTATATCTCAACATTTTCTTCTTATGCGGAATGAACGTGTTCTCCATATTTCTAGAAAGTATTTATAGGGATAGGGGATGGTGAAGGCGAAAGGACCAAAATAATTTTGGCATTCCTTCTTTACAAAAGAAGAACCTAGTTCATCATATACTATTTAATGTCAAAAAACCCTTGATCTAGATTTTTTTTTGTTTTTTGTTTTTTTTTTTTTGGGGGGGGGGACCACTTTAATATCTTGAAGAGAAACCATTGGAATAACATTGTTGAATAGAATTCTCAAACGGATGGAGCCTTAAAACATGAATAGAAAAAAAATCAATAGTTAAAGCTCAAATGAATATATAATGAATGTTGAGTTTGTGTATGAAATTAATTTAACAAAATGAAATGATATGAGAAGGTTATGTGAACAATTGGAGCCTTAAAACATGAATAGAAAAAAATCAATAGTTAAAGCTCAAATGAATATATAATGAATATTTAGTTTATGTATGGAATTACTTCAATAGTTAAAGCTCAAATGAATATATAATGTATGTTGAGTTTATGTATGGAATTAATTCAATAGTTAAAGCTCAAATGAATATACAATGAATGTTGAGTTTATGTATGAAATTAACTTAACAAGATGAAAGGATATGAGAAGGTTATGTGAACAATTTGAGCCTTAAAATATGAATAGAAAAAAATCAATAGTTAAATCTCATATGAATATATAATGAATGTTGAGTTTATGAATGAAATTAATTTAAGAAGATGAAAGGATATGAAAGGTTATGGGAACATTTTAAGAAGATAAAGTATATGAGAGAATTTATATAATTGTTTGAGGGTAATAATGGCCAAATTTTTTTTTTGAGTTTAGAAACTTTTAGGAGTAGTGTAGATATAGATACTAGTAATAGTAATGTGTGTGTATATATATATAGAGAGAGACACACACACACACACACAAAATACATGAAACAATGGTTTGTGTGGAAAGGGAAATACATGAATGGTCATTTGAATATTTAATTGGTATTGGATAATTAAATACATAATGATATTACTGTCTTTATTTTTTTTTTAGGGGCATTGTAGTCAATCAAAAGTTTTTCACTTTTGTTGACATTTTATAATAGTATAGATATTGTTGACATTTTATAATAGTATAGATATGCTATCATGTGAAAGAAAGAAAAAAGAGAAAGATAGAAGAAACATAGTACATGTTTTGGGCACATTGTGATTTTCTCTTGTTCACGAATTAAGAGAAGGAAAGAAGTAGAGAAGAGAAGAGAGAAATGGTGCAAAAGCAACTTCCAAGCCTCTCTGACATAAGACACTTATGGATACAGTGAGAAAAAAAAAATGAGATGCATTAAATAAAGAAAGTGGTGGGGTTTGTGTGTGTGGGGAGAGAGAGAGGGGGGGGCAAAAGCTCTTTCCTAAGGTGTTATTCATTGATCTCGTGGGCTGATATATGTCTACATCCATAAGCATGTTTACAATTGCCGAAAATACATCATGATCAATGTCATTGGCAAAATATAGTATATATAACTACTAATATAAATAATTAACTTGAACTTATGCAATCCTACTCATATTCTTCATGGGCAATGCACAAGTTGGTTGCAACAATATCACATAGCTAATTTGAACTTATGCAATCCTTTGTGATATTCTTTATGGGCACTACACAAGTTGGTTGCAATACTAGTTTCCTATATAGTATGGACACTCTCAAAAAGGTGACGTATCTGTGTCGGACATCAACACTCTTTGGACATGCGTTCGATACTCTTTTATCTGTGCCCATAATTAAATAAAATTTTTTTAATTTTTGACACGGGTTTGACACTCCTTTATCTGTGTCCATAATTAAATTATAAAATTTTAATTTTAGACACGTGTTCGACACTTCTTTAGACTATGTCTACTACTAAACAATAAACATTTGATTAATAAAGCCTAAAAATTTGACTAATTAGTATTTTATATTATGAGAGAACATATAATTATCAAGACTATACATATTAAGGTTATCCTCAAAATATAATAATAAAAGTAAAAGATAAATAAAAAATTTAGAAAAGAGTAATTGAAAATGATAGCAATCATTTAAATTATATATGTTTGGTACATGTCTATGTGAAAATTGATGATTGTTGATTGTTATGATATTAGTCTAAAAATTCACACTAAATGACTAGATATAACATTTAGTTATCATAAAATAAATTTTTTATGAATAATATATCATTATTACTATATTTGTGATAAATTGTATAATTTTATATATAAAACACAATTATTTATGACGTGTTCCCAGTGTGTCCTAGTCTTGCTTTTTTTAGAAATGTCGTATCTTCGTGTTTGTGTCTTGTTGTATCACGTCCATGTCCGTGTTTGAGTTCGTGTTTCTTAATTAATTTTAGAGATACTCCCATAAGTCTGATCTGTTATTACTGTTCTCTTACTATTACTTTGATGCTTTAGTATACATATAATTAAAAAAAACAATGAACATTTTTCTATTATTTAAAATAGTATATAATTATAAATTTATAAACACTTAATTAATTAATATGAATTTTATTTTATGTTGCATGTTCCAAAAGCGAATTGATTTAGGATTAGTATTATAATTTGGGGTTATACATTTTTTGGCAATTTGGATCGCTAACCCACCCCGTTTGGGATCGATGTATTCAGATCGTGGGTCGTCAAAGATTTAGTAAATTTTGGTAACTATAGTCCAAACAACTTATCTTTTGTTTTTTATATCCGAAATAGAAAAATTGTTTACCAACTGCAAACCAAACAAGCCCTTAGGCTCCATTTGGAATGAGATTCTCATTCTTAAATCCTAGATTACCAAGTTTGGATAGACAATTATTCAATAATCTAACTCAGGAATAAAATTACTGTCGTAATCCAATTCCTAACAATAGTGGGTATCCGAAACCCATGATCAATGATAGTAATCTCATACTTAAATTGATTTGGTATTCTATAAAAGGAATAAAAATCTCAAAATGAAGCTCTTGCCTAAAATTAACTTCATTTCAAAAATTAAGTTCTCCTAAAATCGATCTCTTTTCTAAAATTAAGTTCTTTTCTAAAATAATTTGGCAATGACATTAATTCTTACATTGGATTGCTGACAATAACCAAATACTAAATATGAGATTACTATGGTAATTGATACCCGGGTATACCCATTTCTAATTAAGAGTACTGTCATTCAAATGTGCCCTTTATATCTTTGAGGAAATCTAATCTATAGAGGTCAAATGCTGTCTTATGAAGTGTCATCTATGCACAATCTAGTGTTGCAACTTTTTTGGGGGAAAGTAAACTGAGCATGTGGCCAGTAACTTGTACTCTTGGTGTCCACTGGTTTTCAAAATATGGCTATGTGCCTCTGACAGTTTGATGTTTTGATGTCTTTGGATTTGGCTGCAGGATTCACGATCTGTTGGGGCTTTAGCAGGGCTTGCAGTAGCGATAGTTTTTACCTGGAGACTATTAAGATCACCTAGTGGACCTCAACGAAGGCAACCGAAACGGCAAGCTGTGACCCCTAGTAGATCTGGTGTAAGTATTAATTCAAATACAAATGTGGTAGCTTCTGGAGTGTACCCACCTTCAGAAGATTCAAGAGCACAAAATGTGATTGATGAGTTTTTCCAGCCTGTAAAGGTAGTGGTGATCATGATTTACCCCTACATGTCTCGTATACTGCTATATATTGATTTGCTAGCATCTAAAACTTTTCCCCTTCCCACTGCAGCCAACTCTGGGGCAAATAGTAAGGCAGAGGTTGAGTGAAGGGAGGAAGGTATCTTTTTATTTGCTTCATACTTCTGGTTTCTTTCTTGGTATTGCTGTTCATATTAAATATGAGTTGGGTTTTTGTGGACTAAGATGTTCTGGCCTTTTCTGATAATAATATGATAGGGCATGCTATTCACACTCCTCTTTTCAGTTGCAGTACTCTGGCTACTTTTTGTAATGTCCATTGGAGCTAAAGTGCTGCAATCAGAAAGAGAGTGCAAATGGCATTTCCTTAGTGTTATTTCTATCAAGTCGGATATTTATCTATTCCGAGGCTGACTGTAGTTTGTTCTTTGTGTAAAGAAATCAGAAAGCTTTGGTTTGGTAGTTCGATGGATTTACATCACAGTTTATGTAAGCTCAAGGAGATGACCACCGATGCAATTTGGCATTTTTCAGCTGTCCTGGACTTTTGGATGCATGCTGTTTGTTTATGTTCAGGATTTTCTTTCTGCTTGAGTGTTATATGCTAAATTTTGAAATGTGGTATGTTTGGTTGTCTAGGTTTGCATATTTCTTAGCTTCACTTTTCCAGGGATTTTAGGTGTTTAGCAGTATGTTTTGCAGCTGCTTAGTCAATTAAGTAGTAGAAGTAACTTTAAATCTGATATTGTGTGAGATGTTGGTGAGACTACTGGATGAGACCTTTAGATTGCTTTACATCTGTGGTTTTTGCTTTCTTTCTGGATTTTGAATATTCTCTGCAAGTTGAGTAATTTCAGGAGTAGCTTAGGTGCTGTTTATATGTATTACTCTAGCGAGAAGACATGGTCTGGCAATGGCAAAGCTAGTTCGTCTGCCTATTGGGCTTTAAACAGAACTTCATCGAACCAATAGATGAGTTGAACAATGGGCTCAACTACCATCCTTGAAGTGAGGGCAACAAGAGGAATTTTTGTAGTGCCATCTTAGTGCACGCGCTTTTAGTGAATAAGTGACAATATGGGTTTCAATAGCCTGGAGGACGGATGAAAGCATATATTTGAGTAATTTGATTGTTGCACTCTGACTGAGAGTTACTTGTTCAAGCCGACCTGCAAAGGATAATGTTCTTGTCAATGTCGCATTTACGCTATAGGCAACTCCTTTTAGAACGAGATGTCAGGAACTAAAATTAGAAATATAGCTGTCATCAATTCTTGAGGGATATAGCATTAGATCTCATTATGAAACTCAAGAGGTTCTGTTTATTATGATGAAATGAGAAGTTGACTGGAAGGCTCAAGGAAATCCTGATTCAATTTACAAGATTCCAAAGTTAAAGAAGCTGCATATATTTCAGGACAACAGAGACATTCCAAGGGGTTCAAAGAAATGATCTGGGGTCAGTCGGTTTCACCTTCATATTGTGATGGTGCTTTTTCCCTGTTCCTTCTTAGAGTCTTGTCAATGACCAGATCCTTAATGCATTATATATAGTCTTTGTTTTGAAGATCAAAGTATTAGGTAACTGTATGGTCAAATAATCAGCCAATTCAAATGGAACTTTTTTGGCTTAATGAATTAAATTTTACATATAGATGTGTTAATGTTTTCAGCTTATATATTTTGTTAAACGTTTTATTTTGAATGCTGAGTTTTGGAGGATTCTGAGGCATTTGTGTTTATGCATATGGCTGTTTACTGAATTTTCATCTGGAGGAGAAGATTGTTGAATTTTTAAATCTTCTGCAGTTATGTGCTAATATTTTGAATTGGAAATATTCCTGTTTAAGAGATTGATTGTCATTGCTGAATAATAAGTCACTATCTGGCTGCAAGTCTTGCCTGTTTGCTGCAGTGGAAAATCTTCTAATGTCACACCTTATCCTGTTGCAATGACAGAATTTTATGTGTTGGTAAAGTCATTATGCTGTCAAATAAAATACACATGCATGATGCAACATAGGTAGGGCTCAAAGGTATCTCTAACTAGCAGGTGGTTGTTTGTTATCTTAATTCTTGTAACTTGCATTTTGCCCCTTTTTTATTTGAGTATTTAAGGTTGATGTGTTGTGATAGTGCCCCGCTCTTTCATCTGACGAATATAGCTTTTGAGACATATCTGTATTCCATGCCTATGATTCAATTCTCGATAGTACTAGGAAGTTGAGCTTTTTACATTGGTTAAATCAAATTATGAATTTGATGAAATTCATTACCTTTTTTGGATTATTCTGTTGAATTCTCTCACTACCTTCTAAATCACATCAAGATTTCATGCTTTTATTAATTTTTCTATGCAGGTAACTTGCCAGTTACTTGGTGTAATCCTTGAGGAAAGTAGTCCAGAGGAGCTTCAGGTTGTGACATTTTTTTTCAAGTAACTTTGTGCATAAATCAGAATTCTGAAAGTGATTGACTTTGGTCTTTATGTTGTTCTTGGCAGAAACAAGCCACTGTGAAATCATCTGTACTGGAAGTGCTGCTTGAGATCACGAAATTTTGTGATTTATATCTAATGGAAAGAGTTCTGGATGATGAAAGCGAAGTGCGTGCAATCCGTTTTTGTATATACAATTAACGTGATCTCAAATGTTGCTATTGCTTTTTTCCTTAATCCTATATATATTCTGTTATGTGCCATGTGCTTAAGGTGCTTGAGCAAGGTCCTGCAGGCACCAAAGGCTATTCACAATCTCGTCTGTAAAGGCCTTTAGTGGACATAACGTTTTTCTCTTCTTTTCTTTTATTTAGGCCTTTAGTGGACATAACGTTTTTCTCTTCTTTTCTTTTATTTACTTTGGTTTTTTTCTTTTTTTTCTCCCTTTGATCTAGGTATTTTCTAGGCCATTGAGCACATTTTATGGCCTTTCCTATTTTATTGTGTCCTACTCTGCATTTTTGTCACATGTTGTTAGGCTGTACAGTGATTGATTGGATCGTAAGTTTCTTCTTATGACTTAATGTTTTGCTTAATTTTCGATATAAATGAGAATAAATGTGATATATACCTAAAGCTATGGATCAGACTGATACTTATTTTTTTTTGTTTTGGGAAGATAATGTGAAGTCTTTATGAATCCAGTGCCTTATTTTAGTGAAACGCCCTTTACTCTCCTGTTTGGTCTTCTATTTTCTTGCTAATTGACATCTACTCCAGGGATCACATTTAGGATATAACATTTCTGGGATTATGTTCAATCCTGAGGGAATATATTGTTGGATTTGGTTGGGATCTGGTTACAATATCCTATGGTCACATGTATCACTTAGATTACCGACTTACAATTGTGTTTGAGGGGCTAATTTTGTGGATACATGATATTTATTGACCAGCACCTTTAAGCTTGTGTTTTTATTGCCTTTTCGAGCATGAAATTTGCTTGCTTTATAAATTTTCTGCAACAGCATAAAAGTTATAGTTGCCTGGCACAAGTTTGCTGTAGACTGCCCCATTATTGTTTTCATTATTAGTCTGTACTTGTTAATTGCAAAAAAAAACTGAAATTTTCCACCGTTACTTACGTGATTATCAATTTTATGCAGAAAAAGGTTCTCCTGGCTTTGGAAGATGCTGGGGTTTTTACATCAGGTGGCTTGGTCAAAGATAAGGTAATAACTAGATAGGTGTCCACCTGACTGTTATTGTAAGAAAAGGTATTATAATACTGTTCTTGCCATGGAATTGTTGGACGTGTTTGTCTACTTAACATGATTTTCTCAGTCATATCATGTGTGTATTGTGTGAGGGCATATAAAGTTACATCATCTATGAGTGAAATTCCAATAATGCATTTGTTTCCCAGTTTTTGTGGTTAGTAGGTTTTTCTAAAAATAAAAAAAAAACATGGGTAGAGGGGAGGATGAAGGAAGATATTTCCGCTCATCGAGTGGTGTGAAAGTTTCTTTTCTTCTTCTTCTCTCTCTTTTTTTTTTTTGGGGGGGGGGGAGATAATTTGCTGTCACCATCATGATCGTGGGAAAGCACTATTAATTGATTAAGAAGTGTAGCTATTGACTGCGTGATTTTGAACATCAAGCTATGTGCTTCTAAATGAATGTGTCTCATAATAATCAAGCAGATAGCATTGAAATATTGATATCATAATCCTCTTTTCTTTGAATTTCATATTCTTCTGAGGTCTATCTCTTGATTAAGCTCCTACTAAATTGTCATAGCAATTGGCCCTTGAATACCTTCAATTAAGAGAAGAGATTGAGGTGCAGAGAAATCTTGCTTATCAATTACATGATTATGCCCCACTGCCTCTTTTCTCCAAAAAAGGAATAGACAAAAAATCCTACAACGTGCTGTTGAATTATATAAAATGGGCACATGGTGCCCAACATTGTCAACGTTTCTGAATTTTTTGTTTCTCTTTTCTTTTCACTATCTACCTCTTATTTGGTTTTAAATGTTCGTGTAGGTTCTCTTTTGTAGCACAGAGAACGGGCGGACATCTTTCGTTCGGCAACTGGAACCAGATTGGCATATAGACACGAATCCTGAAATCGTCTCCCAGTTGGCGGTATACTCCTAATACTTTCGATTCGTGACATAGTTGTTAAGTTGTATGTTGTCCCTGTGCCCTGTATTATAGATGCAGCTAGATTATCATATTAACTTGAAGGAAATCAAAACTTAGGACAACAATTTAGATAAATTACATATCGAGTAATATTTCTAAATCAAAAGTGATGGCAACATTAATAGTTTAATACACATCAAGCAAATATTGTTGCCATAAGAAACTGGATTTCAAATACTTCTATGGTAAGTTTTAGTGAGGATTTGGATCATGAAGATTGGAAATTTTGGGCCCAAATCCATGGATTCACTATGAACAATGAGTACTTCATTCTTGAGTTGTATTTCATAAAATATGACATTTCATTACATTGATTTTTTTGTTCGACAGAACTCGTAACATGTTTAGCACACTACATAATTAGGTTACAAAGGGACGGTTTTTTGATGTCTATATTTTAGGTTCCGATTCCAATTTCCGACTTACAAAATCCGAGCTTGCAACTATACCTTAAAGCTAAAAATTTTTGCATCAGTATTTAATATATTGCGTTCTAATTGGTTAATCATTTCTCAGAGTGAGACTACATTGGATTCTAAATGCTGTACAGAGTTATTTTCTTATATATATGAGGCAAAACATAAGAAATGAGAGCCTTTCAGTGATTTTTTAGTCTTCACTTGCAAGATAATAATTATCCAGTGTTAAAAAGAATAATTGAAAAATGGAAGACTTCAACCATTTGTTGGAAGTTTGCACGTATGGTATCTGTGGTGTTTGCTGCTGTATGCTATTGTGCATGTATGGTGGGATAAAGATATGATGCCTACAAGCCAGTTTTCCCAAGTGGAACCTAGGTTTACCTGCCTGCTGGCCATATTTGCTGATTCCACATGAAACTATGAATCATAGGTTTTGGTGCAGAATCTGGGAATTGCAACTTAGGTCAAAAGAATTTTACCATGTCAATGTTGGACCTGATTGTTTTGCATGCAAAATTTCCTATGCCTGTAATGATCATTTTGAATATTCGAACTTGTATTGAATGCTTACATATCATGTGAGGTATGCTTTAAAAGAATTTATTGTCTGTACTCTGTTGTGGAGGAGAGTTGGGCACTCACTACTCTTTTCATTTTCCCCAATGTCCCCGGGGCATGACTAGATTTTTTTTTAATATCTAGTGCATTATATTTTTATTGGACTATTGGTTTTACGGCAATTAGTCAATACGCATGTTCATGTCTATGTCTGTACATTAATGAGCGCTCTGCAAGGCTCTCTGGCCCATTTGGTCTTAGAAATTGCTGCTCTATCTCCTGTTCTCACTCTGCTATGCCACACAGTGGGACTTTTTATATTGATATATTCTGTTTGTGTATGCTGTAAAAATTTTGACTACATCTAACCTGGTAATTTGCAATGTGACTATGTCAATGATTATATATCCCTTTAGTGATGTAGACCATCTGTTCTTATTATTTTGCTTGTTCTCTGTGATTGTTATAGAGGTTCATCAAATATCAACTCCACGTTTCTCCAATGAAAACTGAGAGAAGTGCTGCCAATGTTCTCAGCTCTCCATCCTTGGAACAATTTTTTGGATGTGTTTGACGTGCCAGCCAGTAAAGGATGCAGATACTTTTTTTTTCCCCCTATTCTGGTTTGCTTCTCTTCTTCCTTGTCGGATCAAGTTGCATCATACCTTATGTCCAGCTCACCTATATCTGCTGATTGTCAGATCAGAGACACTGTACTACTCGTCATTTCAAGCGATGAAGCTTTCGCTGCTTGATCTGTGTCATAGATGATTCACATTGCTGTCAACTTTCAAAGTTCATAAAATCGTTGACATCTTTACTTTATCCCAGTTGAAATATATCACTACATACAATAATTGATTAGTTTGTGAGCTCATGGCCCATGTTGTATTCTCAAAGAATCCTCAAGATTCATGACTTAATCATGGAGTGTTGGATTTTAGCTTGGTTTATTCAATGTTTACTATTTTCGTTTTGTGAGGATTGTGATGATGTCTTGATTATTGTTTCTGAAGATGGAAAGTCCTAGTCAGGTGTACATGAGCCTTGAAACACTTCTCTCCAGAGAAGAAAGGAGACTAAAAAGAAGGCAACTGAAAGAAAGTTTGTTATTATAGCACAATCGCAAAGCAAGATTTATTCGGTTGAATTGAGTTGAGTTGTCGAGATTAGGTATATATACTTGAATCAATGGGTACTAGTTGTCAACATGGTGGCCTTTGCCTCTCATTGGAGTTGGCGGGATTAGAGGTTGGAGAAAACCAGTGCTTTTAGCTTAAACCGATTTTCACAGGTGAGTGAGATCGAAGCGATCCAACTTTAGGGTGTGGTGGTTGACTCCATCTTTCCACGGGGAAAGATGGTTAATTTTCCTCTTTGCTCTATATTAAGAACCTTGCTTCATTGGTTGTAACTTCTGGAACTTGGGTTTTTGATCTGTCTCGCCTATTATGTTTTTGCTACTTATCGTCATTTGATCACTCTCACCAGGTGAAGTGAAGAAAATATTGAATGTAACGGTGACACTATGTTATCAATGTCATGTTGTGTCATCAATCAGTAATAGAATACCAAGTGGATTTAGTATATTTCACTGTCAATAACTATCTTGCCTAATAACTGTCATGTTAGAATAGTGGGATTCATCAATTTTATTTGTTATTTTGTAATTGATTTGTGACACTATGTGAAATTGATCACGTGGTGTTACCATGACACCTAATATTTTCTCCATCAGGTGGTTGGTTTAGTATGGTTTAATTATTTGTTTGATGTAGGCGGAGGTAAAATATAAGTGAAAGATCAAGTGAGTAACATAAGAGTAAAATTATTTGGACCTAAAAATTTAACGTAATTTGTTGATTTAATGATGTGGTTTCGTAGGAATTATTGGATCAATATCAAGTTTCAATGTTTAGTGGGGTTTACAATGAATTCAAATGTCATGGTAAATTAAATCAGTAAATTATGCGGTAACTTAGATTTTAATAGCATTGCTCGTAACATAAATACTAAATTAGTGGGGCAGTTGAGAGTGGAAGGCATCAAATAAAGAAGACTCAAACTCTCCCTTCAATTTATAACAAGAAATTCTTGGTACAAACTATGCCGTGCAATTTCTTTTGAAAACCTTTTTTTTTTTCCCTGTCAATTTCAATTCAAAGGGGTGTTTATGTTACAAGAGGGGTGTAAGTTTGGTTCTTTTTTCATTTTCGTCAAGTGGTTTTCATGTTATTAGTTGAAATAGACGCTCCATATGTTATTTTTAATGTATACAAGATATTATGTGTAATTAGTGAAGACATTGAGATGTCGATTGATATATAATATAGCTAACGGACATTCACATAAATCTATGAGATCATATATATTAATTTTGTGTTTATTGAGAGAGTAATTTTTTTTAAGAGTCTAGTTGGAGTTGTGTTCAATTGGTTCGTATATTGTAGAACGTGTTTGAGTTAGTTTTTATATGATTTTGACAACGACAAAGCCGCGTATTCATCTTTTTAGTAATAATCAATACTATTTAGGAAAAATTTTAATCACATCCCCTATAATTTATCATATTTTTAAAGACACCTTCTCTAGTTTTTGAATCTTCAATGACATCCCCTTTAGATTAAAAATATTAAGAGAAAATTTCAATGACACCCCCTCGAGTTTATCATATCTTCAAAGACACCCCTTCTAATTTTTAAATCTTTAATGACACCCCTTCTAGTTTAATTTAAACATCACTAACACCCTCTACCATTAAACTATTATTTCTAACAAAATAAATTCATCTAAAATACCAAAAATGCCCCTACAAAACCTCAAGTAATTTTTTTACATAAAATTTTATTAAAATTTGAGCTGTTAAAATTTTAAAAAAAAAATCATAAATAACAATTTTAGTAAATAATTTGTTAGTAAATACTAATTTTTTATTTACTAATTAGTAAATTTAAAAAAAAAATCAAGCCTATTAAAATTTTTTTTTACATATTAAAATTTGAGCCGATTTGAACTTTATCCGAGTTGTTAGGGCCGATTAAAATTCTCTTTCGAGTCGATTATAATTTATATTTTTTTCTTATTAAAATTTGTGTCAATTAAAATTAGATTTATTAAAATTTAAGTCAATTAAAATTCATATATTTTTATATATTAAAATTTAGGCGGATTAAAATTCAATGCGAATTAATTAAAATTTGATTTGAATCGATTAAAAATAAATTTTAATTGGCTCAAACAAAATTTTAACTAGCCCAAATTCTAATACGTAAAAAAAATATAATTTTTAATTCGCACAAATTTTAATATGTAAAAAAATAAAATTCAATTAGCTTGAATCGAGCGGGTCTCATTAAAAATATACTTATCTAGAGGGGGTCTCATTGAAGATATATTTATCTAGAGAGGGTGTGGATAAAGTTTGTCCTCAAATATATCATGGGCAATTTAGTAAAATTGCATTCTACTTAATATTTTTAATCTGACAGGGGATGTCATTGAAGATTCAGAAACTATAGGGGTGTCCTTGAAGATATGATAAACTACAGGGGTGTGGTTGAAATTTTTCTTACTATTTAAATTTTAAAAATTGATCTAATTTGTTGATCTAATAATGTGACTTTATTGTAACCATTGAATTAATACAAAGTTTCAATGTTTGATGAGACCCACAATCAATCTAATGATTATAATGAATTAGTTCAGTAAATTAAATCTCAATGCATTGTTTTTTTCCGAAATTCCATTATTTGATTGTTAGTCAATTGAAGTTGGGTGTAATTTCTATAAGTCTCAAGTGATTGAATGTCATAAATATAAGGGTAAAAATATGGTTGATCCCTGAACTTTGTCTTCCATTGTAATTTTATCTCTAAACTTTCAATTGTCTAAATTTAGTCTTTCAATTACCAATTTTGTCTTAATTAAATCCTTCAACCAATTTTCGTTGTTAGGCCAATTGGAGACCAGCCCAATTTATTTCAGCACCGATCTAATAGTGAAAATAAACAACTATGAAACACGGATACGAATATAGAATACAGATACGATACGGATATGGCGATACGACAAAAAAAAATATACGGGTACGACTATGATACGTCCATAAAATATATATATTTTAAAATATTATTATTATATTTAATATAATAATTATGATTTATAAAGTGAATCACACATCTACTAAAAATATATAATAATAACTAACCATTCTATCATTCATAAATCATACATTCTATATCACATACATATTGCATAATATCAAGTCCATGCTTAAACAAAAAAAACCAACTGATTACAAGTCAAGCATTATGTATATATACAGAAACTTGGAATCAGTTCTTAGAGGACCTGATTATGTTGAACCACAGAACCAGACAGTATCGAGTATCGACTCAAGTGGTCAATTTAGCTGGGGCATCTAGAATTGCAATGCAAAAAAACCTAATTCAAGGTCCCCCCCAAAAAAAACATAGTTATTGAATAATATATTTGTATATGTATAGTTTGTTCTGCAAATTGCTCCAAAAAAAAAAAATTCTAATTGCAAATCCTAGTTCAAGGCCCAAAAAAATCTCCTAAATTGCAAACCCTAATTCAAGGCTCAAAAGGAGTGCTAATCACTGGTAAAAGGCAAAAGAGACAACAGAGAGACAGAAAAATAGAGAGAGGAGAGAGTTTACCTGAATACGTGGACATAGAGAGATAAGATGTTTTTCGTCGTCGAGAGATGCTGTTGAGGTCAAACACAGGTCATCGGAGGTGAAAGAGGGGATACCTGTCGTTGATCAGCGTCAAATACAGTCAGTTGATCGTTAGTGTGAGTGAGTGAATGAGAGAGAGACAATCGTCGATCGTCAACTGAAGGAGAGCTGTGGAATAAAAGAAGATAGGGTTTCATAATATATATTTTTTTTGCCAATAAGGGCTTAAATATATTTGTTCTTGTGCCCCTATACTTTTTTAAAATTCAAGTAATACCCCGCCGTATCCTTATGTGTATTCTAGGCACATCTCACTCGTATCCAAAACGTATCCAGTCGTATCCAAAAATTAAATTTATTTTTTTAATTTTAGGATACTTCTCAGACGTATCCGTGGCATATCCGGTATGTATTCGACTCGTATCTATATTNAAACGTATCCAGTCGTATCCAAAAATTAAATTTATTTTTTTAATTTTAGGATACTTCTCAGACGTATCCGTGGCATATCCGGTATGTATTCGACAGCATAGATATAAGTTTTTATAGGCTATGCCTATAAAACTGGGAAAACTTCATAGCATGCTTCATAGATGAACAAAATGACTTAATTGAGACAAAGTTAATAGTTGAAGGATTAAATTGAGATAATTGAAAGTTCAAGGACTAAATTAAAACCAACTTCCGGGATGGTTTGTGTAATTTGCTAACATATATTTTAATCCAGAAGCAAAACTCCGATCTTATTCCTTGCTTTAGAAATAGGAAACTAATGGAGTGTCTCAGCAACCTAACTCCATTTCCTTCGAAACCCCAGTCAAACCAACCTGTAACCGTTCATCTACACTCTCTCCCGCCAAATCCCCTCAACAACCATAACTACCAGAATTTCAGAATCAAAGCATCATCACTAACACCTCCAATCCAATCCCAAACACCCACAAAAACCAAACATGACCGGAAACCCTCCACTTCTCCCTCCAAAAAGCAACGACCTTTTGCAGAAGAAGATGCATACCCAATGTCTATCCCACTCCACAGGAAAAACCCACATGCCATTTACGAATCCATTCAAAGATTAGCCAGGCAAAACAAGCTGAAAGAAGCTCTGACCATCCTAGATTACTTAGACAAACAAGGCGTCCCAGTTAACGCGACTACATTCTCTTCTCTCATCGCCACTTGTGTACGAAGAAAAGCTTTAGATGAAGGGAGACAAATACATACCCATGTTAGAATCAATGGGCTTGAAAATAATGAGTTTCTTCAAACCAAGCTTGTCCATATGTATACATCTTGTGGCTCCCCTGAAGACGCGAAAAGGGTGTTTGATGAAATGCCTAGTAAAAGTGTTTATCCATGGAACGCATTACTTCGAGGCAATGTGGTTTTGGGTGGAAGGCAATATCGTGATATACTGTCTACATTTTCTGAAATGCGGGCATTGGGGGTTGAATTGAATGTGTACAGTTTCTCTTGTTTGATCAAGAGTTTCGGGGGTGCTTCGGCTTTTTATCAAGGTTTAAAGACACATGGACTTCTGATTAAAAATGCGTTGGTGAATAGTTCAATTCTTAAGACTAGTTTGATTGATATGTATTCTAAATGTGGTAAAATTAAGCTAGCTCGTCGGGTGTTCGAGGAGATTGAGGAAAGAGATGTTGTGGTGTGGGGGGCGATGATTGCTGGTTTTGCGCACAACAGACTGGAAAGGGAAGCATTGGAGTATTTGAGGTGGATGAGAAAGGAAGGGATAGACCCAAATTCAGTTATACTGACTATAATTCTTCCCGTGATAGGAGAAGTTTTGGCTCGAAAACTTGGCCGGGAGGTTCATGCTTATATCATCAAGACAAAGGAATACTCGAAGCAGTTACCTATTCAAACTGCTTTGATTGATATGTATTGCAAATGTGGGGACATGGGTTCAGGAAGAAAGGTTTTCTATGGGTCGATGGAGAGGAATACTATTTCTTGGACTGCTTTGATGTCAGGATATGTCTCAAATGGGAGGCTTGAGCAGGCTTTGAGATCAGTTGTTTGGATGCAGCAGGAAGGCTTCAAGCCTGATGCTGTCACGGTTGCCACAGTTGTTCCCGTGTGTGGACAATTAAGGGCTTTAAAGCAAGGGAAGGAAGTTCATGCTTATGCTGTTAAGTGTAGTATGTTCCCCAATGTATCTATAGCTACCTCCCTAATGATGATGTATACAAAGTGTGGTGTTTTGGGATATTCATCTAAGTTATTTGATCGTATGGAGAGGAGGAATGTGATCTCGTGGACAGCCATGATCGAGTCATACGCTGAAAGTGGGCATCTGCATGAAGCTGTTGATGTCTTTCGCGCAATGCAGTTGTCCAAGCACAGGCCAGACTCAGTTGCTATGTCAAGTGTGTTGAGGGTTTGCGGTGAACTTAAAGATTTGAAGATTGGGAAGGAGATTCATGGACAGGTCTTGAAGAAGGATTTGGAATCCATACCTTTTGTTTCTGCAGAAATTGTGAAAATGTATGGGATTTGTGGAGCACTTGATAAAGCAAAGTTGGCTTTTGAAGCAATTCCTGTCAAGGGAACAATTACATGGACTGCAATTATTGAAGCTTATGGATATGGTGGCTGCCATCAAGAAGCGATTCATCTTTTTAACCAGATAGTTTCTGAAGGTTTCTCCCCAAACCATTTTACCTTTAAGGTGGTTCTTTCCATTTGTGAGCAAGCTGGATTTGCAGATGAAGCTTGCAGAATCTTTAATATAATGACTCGAAGGTATAAAATTAGAGCATCCGTCGAACATTACTCTAGCATTATTCAACTTCTAACTCGTTTGGGTCGCATTAAGGAGGCTCAAGATTTTGACCACTTGAGATCGTCCTTGGGATGACACAGAAAATTGGATCTGCTTCTTGCATTGTAAAGGTTTGTGGAAATCACTCGGATAATTGGATCCTTTTCAAGTCAATTTCTATACATATGGCCATTTCCAACTCCAACTATGCTGCCCTTAACCAATGTGATGCAATTGCATTCATTGGATGATTAGTGTGACCTGCTGTAAAGGATAAATTGCTGTTAGAAATTTTTTCAAAATAGTATATATATATATATACACAGAGAGAGAGAGAGAGAGAGAGAGAGCATTTTAATGGGGTTTCAAGTTACTTAATAGTTATTGATTCATTTTGGAAAATAGTATAAAACCGTTAATAGAGAATCTCACATTTGAGAGTGAGAAAAAGTGGAAGAGATTTATTAATAGACACTTTGTATATACTTTTGCTTTAATACTAAGAATACTAGTATTTGTGAGGATGCACACTTGGACCATTCATGCACAAGCATGTGGTGTGGGTTGTAAGACGCTTTAGANTAAGAATACTAGTATTTGTGAGGATGCACACTTGGACCATTCATGCACAAGCATGTGGTGTGGGTTGTAAGACGCTTTAGAGGCACATTTGGTACTTCGAACGTAAGCATCGGAGCGAATGCGATTAAATCAACACGATATGATTAATAAACGAATTAAATATGAGTGACACTAATTAAAAAAAATACACGATACAACTTATTTATATATCGATTATACGTAATTAATACATATCACAAATCAAATATAATACAACTTGTTAGACATGTATTAATAAACAAATCAAATACAAGTGAAGCGCTTTTGACACAAAACAGTTTAAACTTACACGAATCCGTTTCACCTAATCCGACACGACATGACACGATTGACAAGGCTACCCATCACACAGTAGTAAGCAATGAAAATTTATTCCTATTCAAAATGTAACCTTACAACTTTACAGACAACAGAATATTAAGCTTCAGACTTGGGACAAATAAAAATTGCTTGCCACTGCATGATAATAAGTCCCATTTAGCTTCTTCGATTCTTAAAACATGAATTATGGAAAATGCTTCAATCCAATAATCGTAAAATCACTCACCTGTTACTAGATAAATTCAAAATTCCTACCACGCATATCAGACACAGACAATAGAGGAACCTTGTTTCGTCGGGAATGCATCGATCTGCTATTCGAAAATTCTTTACCATAAGTTGCTTCTGAACGCATTTTAAGCAATTACCATAAATAAAAGGTTGACCTGTTATCCTTTTTCCAACCTAGCATGTGAAAATTTAAACAAAATAATCCCTCAAAATATTAGCAAATTATGGCATACATATGACATACGATGACTACTGTTAACAGCTATGNGACACGATTGACAAGGCTACCCATCACACAGTAGTAAGCAATGAAAATTTATTCCTATTCAAAATGTAACCTTACAACTTTACAGACAACGGAAAATTAAGCTTCAGACTTGGGACAAATAAAAATTGGTTGCCACTGCATGATAATAAGTCCCATTTAGCTTCTTCGATTCTTAAAACATGAATTATGGAAAATGCTTCAATCCAATAGTCGTAAAATCACTGACCTGTTACTAGATAAATTCAAAATTCCTACCACGCATATCAGACACAGACAATAGAGGAACCTTGTTTCGTCGGGAATGCATCGATCTGCTATTCGAAAATTCTTTACCATAAGTTGCTTCTGAACGCATTTTAAGCAATTACCATAAATAAAAGGTTGACCTGTTATCCTTTTTCCAACCTAGCATGTGAAAATTTAAACAAAATAATCCCTCAAAATATTAGCAAATTATGGCATACATATGACATACGATGACTACTGTTAACAGCTATGCTCTTAACGTCAGTATGACATAGGATGACTACTGTTAACAGCTATGCTCTCAACGTCAAACTATATCCACCATCTCGTCGTCAAGTCCCTCTACACCCACCTTCTCACCGTCACCCTTGTACTGCAAGTAAAATTGTTCATATCAGATCATATTCAATAGTTTCATAACAATACAATATCCTATGCAAAAGCAGATTCTGTTTTGATGGTATACATTGATTAACACTTATACGACGCAGGGAAAAGGAAAAAAAATAGAAATTAGAAACTGATGGCATGCAAAGGGGAACTACAACTCGCTAGCAACAACAACATGCTAAATGAAATTTCAATTCTCAAATCAAACTAACCTTTGAGTAAGTGCCTAGAGGCACAGGAGGAGGTGGTGGCAGTGGTGGTAAAGGCAATCCGGGGATCTCAAATGTAACCCCCTTTCCAACTTCTGTAGAAGAAGCCCCAACCAACTCAAACTTTTCCTCCATTTCAACAGTGTCAGCAACTTCATCCACTGCATGGGCAGCTATGCTAGTTGATGGCAACACAGGGCCTGATTCAGAAATCCTCAACTGCACATTTTAATAGCATGTAAATGTTGGACCTTCTTTTTTAAAATATATTCCAGTACAAGAATGATAAATAAATAGCACTTTTCCGGTATAGGGTATACTTATGCATGTCCTAATGATCAGGCCTGCATATTAAAAAATCAGGTCATGAACAATCATGATGTCTCTTCATTCTATAAATTACTAACAGCACCACAAGCTTCAAGAGAACAAAAAGTGCTAGGGAACACAATGGATACCCCTCATATGCTTTGACGTTTGAACCAGTATCATCATTCCTCATGAAATTGAGGTTCAAGGCAACTTACATAGTTAAATTGTGCTGATAATACACTTTTGCAGATCTTGTAATGCATAGATGACACATCAAGTTAACGACATGGAATCATTTGGCATTTATTACAAAAGATAATTAGGCATGTGTGGCCTCAAAGGGATTTACCAAAAATGGATGCATGAGAAATGCAAGCATGTCAACTGTTTTTTTGCAAGGGGCAGATCTGTTGCTTTTCTTGATACATCATTTTCTGTTGCTTATCCGCTGTTTTTCATTTTGGCGAGCCTACTATGCAAATGTGATGATACAGCCAAATTCCTAGAGCAACCAAAACAAATTGGAATGGGTCGAGAACTCCCCAAAAAATATAGACCCACTAGGAATAAAAGCTCCATCACACCCTCCTCACGTGCAATCTGGCCCGCGTGTGGGCGAACAAACCAAATTGAAAGAGAACAACAATCACACCAGGGAATCACTTATTCAAATGGACTCAACGTGTTGACCACCTAAGATCCAGCTCTAATATCATCCATATTAGAGCATCTAGCACCCAAAAAAAAAAACCAACCAGCAATTGGTAGAGGCCCCTCAACTATATAAACCAACTTTTGGTGACCCTAATCTTTTGATGCAGGATCCAAGTTCTCTCTACCCACAACAGCACTTAGGCACAACTGTCCCAACATCAAGGAAACAATGCTAGTGCATTTATCACATAGAAAACAAACAAGACTACCCAAGTGCAGAAGAAGGTACAAGAATAGAAAACTCACCTTATCTCCCGACAGAATGTTAATGTAAGTGTTCTTTTCCCATTTTGCCTTGTCTTCATTTGCCAAGGGTCTAAAACCATTCTTTCCATTACCCTCCGCCACAGCTTCCTTCTTATTGTTATATTGAGCATGATCAATATTCCACCGAGAAAACTTCCCCGAAGTAATTGTTCCTGTCACAAATCCTTCTCCTTCTGTTGGATTTACTGGTGCTAAACAAAATTGTCAGTTACAAAAAAGGTAAGCACACCCATTCCTTAAAAGAACATCATAACCATTTCGGTCATGTGCAAAGATGTTTCATGTGAATCACCAGACAGCTAATTATAAGAACTCAAATTTGAAAAACTGAAATATCAAACAACTGTGTAGGATCAATTAACTCTTCTGTTGCCGGAACATCAACTCTGCTCAAATGGTAATTTTAGATCAAACAAGATTGGAGATGTATTGACCTAGCAGAATAAGTGCTATTTCAAAAATAATTCTGAATCGACATACTTAATTTGGGTATTATGGAAGGTAGTTATTGTAGGTTTCACAATTTTCGCAAATACCACCTTAAAAATTTTAAGCGAAAACAACTAGTAAATTACTTCACCTACATTACTGGTTAAGTCTACATGTTGATGTCATAGCAATTTTCGTAA
Source organism: Ilex paraguariensis (assembly GCA_963454935.2). Classification (NCBI taxonomy): domain Eukaryota; kingdom Viridiplantae; phylum Streptophyta; class Magnoliopsida; order Aquifoliales; family Aquifoliaceae; genus Ilex; species Ilex paraguariensis. The sequence goes on from CAUOFW020006558.1 coordinate 93,120, forward strand.
GCTATTCTAAGAATTTGCATTTTAAACAGGAAAAAATAGAGAATATCAAAGCTCTAATAAGGAAAGAAGAGTCTCAAGAAGATATAAAGTGAAAGTGCCAGGCTTACAACCACGAGGTCATGGTTATTGGCTCTGACATAATGACAATCACATCATGATACAATACTAAATGTTAGGTATTTATTTAATCTGGGTTCTACTAGTAACCCTTGAAATCTTCACGAATATATAAGGTGAAGCCAATCTAAATAGTCCAAGAAAATCCACCTTTGAATTTGAAACAAGTAATCAATTTCCCACAAGCAGAATACTATAGGCCACTGCATAGTGTTAGTCCCATGAGCTGAAATGCTAAGGCGGAGGACTGAGAACTGATTCAGCCTTTGACTATTTTGTATGAAGTGAACTATCCTTATACTGAATCTGCATTCTTGCACCTGGCACTAGCAGCACAACCTTTTCTCAAATGGTAACAACTATGGACCTCTACAACAAGAACAATAATAGGTATTTTGCAAAGTATATAAGAATAAGATGAGGCGGATGAAATTCCAAGTATATTGTCTTCGCCCACATTGCTTGGTGAAGGGACTGAAGAGTGCCTTATAAGTGAAGGCTTTGGGCCTTCAGTATTAAATCTGTTTTAAAGTTGTGTGGATCTAGCCCAAAGCAGACAATATTATATAGGGAGAGGGCTGGGCTCGTGACAATCTACAATTAGTACTAATGATTGTTTAGCTTCTAGCATGTGGGCCCCCAAAAGGGAGGACGTTTCCGCACCAACTTGCGAACTTTCAGAAGTCCATGTTATCAACTTGAGAAATTGGTTGGATAAATGCGACAGTGGAGTTTATCATATTGTCATAATCTATCAGCNAGGGAGGACGTTTCCGCACCAACTTGCGAACTTTCAGAAGTCCATGTTATCAACTTCAGAAATTGGTTGGATAAATGCTACAGTGGAGTTTATCATATTGTCATAATCTATCAACATTAATTTACCCTCGAAGGTTCTCTTACACAAGAAAACCAAGACACTGCTATCAACATCAATTCTGGGGTTGATGTGGGTTCTACATCTGGTATCTTTGTCTACAGATCATGGTCTTTCCAAAAGCTGTTCCCAATTTGAGAGCAATAAACAAGGTTTAAGGGTTAAATTCTCTAATATCTAACCTTTCTGCAGTGACCTTGGAAACACAAAATTCAATGCCAAAATAAGTTAATGCTCAAGATCAAGAATCCAACTATTTGAAGAGTTTTTTTAACATGAAAGCAATTTTAATTTTGAAGTGCTACCTTGATTTAAATCTAGATCAGCTTTCATGCGAATTCGCTGTCTTTTTCTGCTGGGAGAAGCATTTGTTTGTAGCTCAGTCCATGAGCTTAACACAAGATTACCAGTTGTCTCTCCATCACTCATCATATTGATGCTTGAATCCTCTTCATTGGCACCAGATCTAGCAGCATCTGAAGCAAGCTGGTCCCCCAACTTCTGAACTCGAGCTTGTGACCTGCAAATTTATCATTTACATAGACAAAAGTATAATTTATGTAAAGATCAAAACAAAGTTATCAGGTTAAACATCAGTTGAAGGATAAAATAAGCAATCACAAGAGAGTTGAGAAACAATATAGAACAGAAATTTACCTCTTTAGTTCAGCTTGTAGCCTTAAATGACGACTTTGAGCTTTAACAAACTTCTTGATTTTTGAAGTAATCCTGGAATATGGATAATACCAAGATATTAAACAATACTAGAGAAATAGTTCATGCTCGAATAGCATTTCAAAGAATCACATTGCCTGTAAGTAGACAAGAAGGACAGGAAATTCCAGTAATAAGTGGTAAAATCACCTTTTACATTCCTCTTTCTCTTTACACAGTTGCATCTCAAGCTCCTCGATTTTAGAAGTTAGACCATCTGCTTCTTGGATCCTCTCTTCCACGTAGATCTTCAAACAATCAACATAGTATTGACAAACAAACAATCAACATGTCAAAGAACATGCAGTAACATGGAAACAATATCTGTAAAGGAATGTGAGAAAGAAACATTGTGATCAACCATGAATAGGGAGGTGAAAACAAAATTATACTCAAAAAGTCCTACAGTGAATTGTAAAGGGACCAATATCTGAAAGAACCATTATGAACACCTGGAGGTGAGAACAAAGTAGTACTTAAATGGTCCTGTAGTGAACTTTCATATCACCTAAACAACCAAGGGCATTGATGCCAGCTCCTCACTCAAAATAAATTATAGAAATGAAGGCAAAATGAATATAAATGCTAAATGAAATCTTGCTGTTGAGTGTTTACTAATAAGTAATGCCTGGCACATGGTATCAATGTCTGCCGCCAGCAAACAAATGAATTCACTGAGCTGGCAGAGAGAGGAAACTTTTTCCTAAAGATAGAAATAGGCCTNCACATGGTATCAATGTCTGCCGCCAGCAAACAAATGAATTCACTGAGCTGGCAGAGAGAGGAAACTTTTTCCTAAAGATAGAAATAGGCCTTTCGAAGAAGAATAGAAGAAACAATTATCTAGAGCTCAGAGTTTTTAAAAAATTTAACCTCCTCATGAAGAAAAAGAAGAAATGTGAAAAAACAAAAACATGTCCAAAAAACTGAACAAAATCACACTCTTCCGTCAAGCCACTGTGACTAAGAACAAATGACACTAACCTCCAGTTGATGTTTGTGGTCATCCAGCATGTCAACTTCAGACTGCACTTGTCTCAACTGCACATAGATCAAAAGCAAATGATTAACATGACATATTATGGGGAAAGCAAGGACTGGGAGCACCCCCTCAGGAAAATTTAGAGTTCATTTTTCGAAGTAATTCAATCCAAATGACCAATTCAACAAACCTGCACTGCTAGGGCATCTTTGGAATCAGACGATGTGAGCTTTTTGTCTTTGACTTGATCTTTGTTCCCATCTGAGATATCCAAGCTTCCAGAAAAATCACTTTGGCCATCCAATGGATGTTTCTTGCTGTGTTTTCTGGCACTGCATCATTATATAGGTGTAATGCTAAGAAATCATATGGATGTTACCAGCAATGATAGCAGAAAAATAAGACAATACAATAGTTGCTCTTTTATATTTGAAGTCTGGTCCTTATCCAAATTTTTCTTTAAAAATAAAGGAGAAGTTTAAGACGCAAAAAAAAATATAAGAGATCACTGTATCTGTTCGGGAAGTAATGTCATTCTTCAACTCAAANGTATCCAAATTTTTCTTTAAAAATAAAGGAGAAGTTTAAGACGCAAAAATATAAGAGATCACTGTATCTGTTCGGGAAGTAATGTCATTCTTCAACTCAAAAACAGGCATGAAACACGAAGCCGCATGCTATCAAACATCACAATGTAGCACGCCAGTTAGTTTAGAGAAGAGCATTTATCCATTTGGAGATCCATTATGCAACCAAAAAAAAAAATTCAATAAGGTATAGACTATTCCATAATACTACTACACGTACAAATATAAAAAGTACTAATCATTCGACAGAAAGCACAATGAAATCAGTAAAATCATCTATATCATGAAAACTTTCCAGTCTTAAATCTCCAAAGGGGAACATTGGATTGCGGATAAATAAGCGATGCATTGCCACAGTTTTGTGATGGAAGTCCATGAATAATCAACTTCTGTCAATACAGGCCACACTAGGCATGATGCAATAATTCATTCTCCACTGAGTAAACTGACACATTACATGGACCTCAGGAGGGTTTAGCTCCTCTGCGATTAGAAAAAAACAGCACGGTGTGCTGCTACAGGAAACAATGCCGTTTTAATTAAGTTTTGCACAGTTAAAAAAAATTTCTCTGAATTAAAATCAGACAAGTCTTTAAAGGTTCACTCTCCCTCTAAAAAAGAGTCTTCCGCATGAGCCAAGTCCCAGCCAGCCATTGCACCATCTCTTCTGCCATATCCCTACCAGAAAACTCATCCTCCTCCACCTTACTATTATAGACCTCCGCTTTAACCCCTCCTTTTACATCAAATACCAAGTTTCTACAACATATTTAACCAATTACGGAAACCAGAAATTTTTTATTGTCTCACTACAATTTTCAGCAATCCCTATAGCAAAATCAAATGCATGTCTCCATAATAAACAAACTTAATCAATCATAATCCACATAATAGTCACATGTGGAACCATGGATTCAGAATCTGCGAGTAGACATGAAGCTAAGAAGGAAGGAAATGTGCATCTTCATGCAACAGTAGAGGGGTGCATTTCTCTTGAAAATGAATCAGGTCTAGTGTTGATCTTGAAAAACATTGATTGGTAGGGAGAATAATTTCAGAAAGATCTGTCAACAAAATTGGTGTGAAAAAAATTGTGAATAGCACCTGGCGCACAAAGTACACCCTACATTAGTGGAGGTTCCAATATTTATACCTTCTTGTTTGGATTCTCTCCTTGTGAAAGATCTGTCAGCAAGATCTGTCGGCGGAGAATGGGGATTCAATACCTTCTTGAATTCGGGCTATAGATAGAGATTGTGGGTGATAATAGGTTTTAGTGGGTGATGACTTTTGTTAACATTTCTAGAGAGGGGATCTATTGGAGAGAAATTAGCGGTGAGAGAGAGAGAGAGAGAGAGAGAGAGAGAGATGGGTCTTGAATGTGCAACTAGGAAACACGAATACAGACACAGGGATACAATAAAGTTAAAAAATGTAGAACACGGGTATGACAAGGATACGGCTATTAAAATAATATAATATATTTTTTAACTAATAATAAAGTTGTAATATATTAAAAATAAAGTATATATTATAACANACACGAATACAGACACAAGGATACAATAAAGTTAAAAAATGTAGAACACGGGTATGACAAGGATACGGCTATTAAAATAATATAATACATTTTTTAACTAATAATAAAGTTGTAATATATTAAAAATAAAGTATATATTATAACAATATTAATAATAAAACCTAGAAAATATTAATTTTTTAATTAAAATTGAAATAAATCAAAATAAATATCCATCATTTTCATCAAACATCATTACATATATTGACATAACAAAAATTATATTAAAAAAATTAAAAATAACACCTATTTTAATAGTCAATAGTTGTTTTTAAAAAAAAATAAAAATTCATCGTCATATCCAGCGATGTCCTAAACTTGTCCTAGATGTGAATTGGCGTATCCTAGACGTGTCTTGGTTGTATCCAAACCGTGTCCGACTGGGTTCACTATTCAAGGCACTTCTAGCCATATTTGACACTATCACGACATCCATCCGAAAAGTATCCGTGCTTCCTAGATATGCAGAGTTTGTGCAAGGATTATAGAGAAGGAGCTTGGCACGGGTTACAGCAAAGAGAGAGCTCCACTGGTTTGTTCTTGGGAAAAAAATTTAACTGGCAAAACTTAATTAAAATGTCGCCATTTCCTCTAACAGCACACCTGTTATTGTCTAACCGCAGAAGAGCTGCACCCGCCTGAGGGTGACTGCCAAGTACAAGAATGGCATCTCTGCAATTTAAGAAATCCAAAAAATGGGTGCCATGGTAAACTTCTCCACCACAATCAAGAAAGAAACTGCAATGAAGTCAAATTCAAACTAATTGTCAACTTCCAATATCATTACCAACATCCAGTTGGGATTGAAGTGCACATGTGCTATGCCTTTGTTCCACACAAGTCTAAGGCACACAGAGCCATCAGTTCCACAACCTCCACCACAATCAAGAAAGAAATGGCACTTAAGTCAAATTCAAATTCATGGTCCGCTTCCAATATTTTTACCAACATTAAAAATTGGCATTGCAGCACAAGATCATTTGTACTATGCCTTTGTTCCGAGTAAGTCTAAGGCATTCAGAGCCGTTTGTTCCACAACCTACTTCCATAATACGCCCAAGCCCAACACATTGACTGCCTCACAGATAATGAACAAGGCAATATACAACCATATTGCAATACATCAAGCTTAAAAATCAAATTATTACAAAAAAGATGATGTCATAGAGACACAAACCCTAAAAAGAGAACAAAGATACATTTTGAATTAAAGTTACCTCCTGTTCCTAAGAAATCTGGGGGGACTGTATCCTGCAAATGAAACAAAACAAATGAATCAAAAGGACCTGACACCTATCTCAATAACAAGAAAGAAAAAGAACCAAAAAAAGTAGATACAGGAAATGATAAAAGATTAAATTAACATGAATATCAATTAAGTCCTTGAATAGCTATAACAATACATTTACATCAAAACGAGAAAAAGAGGGAACACAAACCAAACATCACCAACCACAAAATAGTGACACAATGGTGACTGTACTCCGCCAATCCTCAATCAATCCAAATTAGAAGAATATAAACCTACTAAAAATAACCACCACAAGAAAGAAGAGCAAAATGGAATGCACTTGCTTACCATGAGATGCATGCCGACCTCTTCCATCAGGGGAGTACCTTCTTGGTGGAGAAAGTCTTCTGTCAAGCTTATCTCTCAAGTCACTACTCCTATAATCCCGCCTCCCTGTAGAAAAGAAGAAAGAAAGTATTTCCAATAAAATGAACCTAGTCATCTTTAATTTTAGAAGTAAAAAAAAAACAGAATGCTATTAATCAACAATGAAGTTAAACTTACCCTCACAGGGAACAACATGATTAACATAATAATGAACAGTTATGGTATTGGTGCCTTCTNAAAAAAACAGAATGCTATTAATCAACAATGAAGTTAAACTTACCGTCACAGGGAACAACATGATTAACATAATAATGAACAGTTATGGTATTGGTGCCTTCTTGCAAGTTCCAAAAGAGCGATATGAATTACCAGAAATGTACTAGCGACAGTAATAGTGCCTTCTTGCGAGTTCCGAAGGGGCCATAGGAATTATCCATCTCATAAATGAATAGATATTAGGTATACCCATGTTTGAGCTAGTATAACCGAGAAAACCCTTCAAACAGAATAGAAGCAACTGATAAAAGATAGTAGAAATCCTTTGTGTCTTGAACAATAAGAATACAATGAAACTTTATTGTACAGATTTCTCCTGGATGTCATATCAAAGAAGTTTGATTCATCCCATATGACATATATTGGCCTGGTTCTGACCACACCTTCCTTCCAAGAAATCCTCTTTCCAGTATCATTCAAAAAGTCACAATGAATGAAATACCACATGCTCCACCAATACATAAACCGCAGAACTTCCTAGGAAACATATTAGGATGTTTCATAGAACTGGCTGGTGAACTATGATTATTCAAGAAATGACATAGACAAAAACCTAATTCTGATCCCTTGTAAAACACTGCTGTTTCATCGATGCATTAGGATAAACCAAGATGAAGTTTGCTGGAAAACATCTCAAGCAGCATTAAGATAAACTAACCCGCACAATCTCTTCTGATAAAGAAAAACTAAACCTGTCAGTTAATATGCACTGTTATTGGTTACTGAAATGCCCAAACTGTCGATACAATGTTAAAAGCCTCTAAACATGAGACTTGAGAACATCTCCAATCAAGCAAAAAAAATTAATTTGCGATTCTTGATGAATATACTCTGTAATTTGTCACACACATATGGGCACTGATTTGTCCTGACTTATGATCAACGTAAAACAGCCATCTATACTAAAGAAAAAAAAAAGAGCCCAAACAAGTGATTTTGATATAAAAGAATTAACATCAGGGCAATTGAAGATGGAAGCCAACCTCATAAATATGCACATGCATACAAGAACCGGCTAGATAGCCATGAAATGATAGGTGTGAAGATGAGGCAAAGCCTCTCTACAATGAAAATGGACATGGGTTCTTAAGAAACTAAATCTCCTTGAAAGAGATTGGGTTGAGTTGTTGAAAAAGCTAGATCTTACTAAATGGCGTGAGTTCTGGAAAAACTAGATAGATCCAGTCCAAGGTAAACTGAGAAATACAGTGCACACTTCCTGTCCTTTTTGAATAAGACATTTAAAATCTCTCCTTGTACCTCTTTTTTTTGGCCGAACCCTTTACCTTCAAAATTACTCCATCTATATCTCACATCCAAAACAAAATTTAACATTATCTTCGACTCCATACCAAAATCAAAATACCAAATATGAAAAAGGACACCAGAATTATTTCTCAATTTGGTATCTTTTGCAGACAGACTACCACTAACATTTCTGAACTTAACAAAACAAGGTAGAATCAATTTCAATATCACATTATAACTAAAAAGAAAATAGGAACCCATTCAATAACAATTATTGAGAAGAATTACTCACAAAATGAAAAAAGGAAAACAACCCAGCAGAGATACACATCTCATATTTCACTCGATAGAGTGTTTGTGGCATATTGGAGCATACATATAGCGTTCCACAATCATCTCTCCCACGTTTCATATTTTAGCAAAAAGAACCCCTAACACGCAGAGGGAGACGTGCTAATACTAAACTTCATTCATCTTAATGCTTTCCTACATGTCTTTGTGGACTCTCAACCATCGCAATGAAGTAGATTGCATGGGTCCATTCAAGGTATAGCAATAATAAACAAAAAATTGAACTTCCAACAAACCAATAATTAAAAAATAGACACACATATACCTAGAGAGAGTACAATTGAATGGAAATTACCATTGAATGAAGCAGAGAAGCGTCGGAGCTCGGCATCGCCGTGGGCAAAAGAGCAGGTCTGGCGACGACAGTGACCTCTCTGATACAGTACGCAAAGCTTCGTCTTGTACAGCTTTCGGTCCACCATTTTTATCAGTATCAGAATATATACTTGCAGATATAGTTCCCGGAAAACAATTACGGACAGATAAGAAAACGCATAAACGATCTCTGAACTTCGAGTTTGATGATATGGACCGAACAATCTGTGAGCACCAAAAAAACCCTAATATTTCCGATTGAACACCAAAACCATAGCCAGGAACGCGAATTTTTCTGTTCTGTATAACTCCGGAAAGATCGAAACCCAATATAATTGCTACATGTTCGGCATTTTAGTTAACTCCTTATGAGAAGGCCAATGAAGGTTCCACTGCGCCTGTAATCGGAAGAATCGAAGAGAATGGAGGATAGAGATATTGAAAGAGGTTGGGAAAGACTTAATTTAACGGCAATTTTTTTTTTTTTTAAACAAAAGACACACGGTAATTGGAGGATACCATTCAATTTGTTTTCATATGTAATTTGACGGGGGTAACGGGGTCCGAAGGTATTATGTAATGTAAATCTATTTTAAATCATCGGTTAAATTTATTATATTTTATATTCTAAATTAATGTATGTAAACTATATGATTATGCCTTTTTTTTTTCATTAATGTGCATTTTTGGATATTACTTTGGATTATGTTTTTGATGTTAGAAGCCGTTCTAATAATATTAATTGGACGTATTTAATTCCACATAATATTACTTGGGGGTCGTACACAAGGTATTAATGTGCATATAGAAAAAATTTAAAAGAAATTATAATTGATAAATCTGTGTGGCCATGGGATTTATGAGTGGTTGCAGTGGAATAACCAAACCAAGCTTAGTTTTATGTTCCAATTATTTGGGATAGGTTATATGAGTTCGTCTTCACCATTCATTTTAGTTATGTATTATACGCTCGTTTAAGTTAATATTTATATGATTAAAATAAATATTTCTTGGTTGCAGTTGAATACAATTAAAAATAATTATATATGGTTAAAAAAAAATAATTCAGACATTTTGTGGGTGGATGCTAAATCCCACTCTCTTCTTTTATTAAGAGTATAGATATTTTAAATTTTTTTTAAGTTTTAAAAATTTACCAAAAGTTTACTAAAACAAAAGCAATTATCAAAGATCTTTTCTGAATTTGTTTATATTTTTTTCATCTTTTAATCATAAAACAATAAATTATTTTTTATATGAAAATTTATATTTTACAAAAATACTAATAAATAATTCTAACTGGTTTAATCAGGTAGTATGTCATCCAGCAGTGGAACTAAGATTTAAGAGTTGGGTAGCCACTCATAGCATGCAATAATGCCGAGATAAAATCTTAATTCTACATTCTTATTAGGGTGTTCTATTATTTGTTATAATCCAGTATTTTTCAATTCTTTGTAGTTGGACAACTTATTGTAACTTTCCGTACGGTAAGAACTTGTATATTTTTCTATTTAATTGTTTTTGGAATTAACTCACCAAATGATGCAGAACAAAGTGCAAAAATTTTAGTGTTTTATTTGGACGTGGTAAATTCCGTTCAGCTATAAAAATTTATAAGATTTTATTTTATTTCTTAATTTAATTAGAAATTTTTTATTTTTTTTATTTAATTAAGATTTTGTTTTATTTAGTTTCTTAATTTAATTAGCATTCTAATTTCCTAATTATTTCTTGCACTATTTATACTCGTCTGAGTAGTTTTTGAGTAATAGAATTGAGAGAGTTTCGCTTTTATTCCTAATTATTTTGGTATTATTTGTAAATCAACATATCAATTAAAGCCTTCATAATTGGTGCTCTAGAGTAGGATTTTAATCCGATATTTGTGCGTACATCAATGGTTTAATCTCTTTATCCCCTTTTGTTCATCAAACAATTATTTTTACCCACTTCTTTGCATCAATTAGTATTAGAGCCCGTTCTTGTCAATACTATTACAACAATAGTGATTTCTATTACAACAATAGCAATTGCACCGAAGACCCCATAATTCACTACAGGTGGTGGAGAAGGAGGAAGAAAGTCTAGTAGACGTGGGCGAAATTTCAGAGGAGATGCGAGATTTTGACACAGACTCGAAAAAGATACTTTTTCCTAGCGATTTATCTTTTATGCAACCACAAGTTGATTGAGATTCAACCCCGATAAATGATGTATATTGATTCATTAATTCCCATAAATAAAAGATGATTGTGATTCCCCCATATATGATGAATATCCCGAGGAGAAATATTTGCTAGGATTTACAACAAATAACACCAATAAAGTGGGTGCAGTGGTCAAGACCCAATGCAGAAGATATTGCTTTGGATAATATGGGGGACATTGAAGTAAAGACCCATGAAGATAAACTTGTTGATAAAGTAATGTCTTTGTATGAGAATGTGAATGATGATAACTTGAAATATGATGATCAATAGAAATACTTGGAAGGAAAGGAACAAGAAAATGGACACTTAGAGATTGACATGAATCGCCATGAGATAATCGATGCTTGTGCAAAGGAAGATCGTGGTCACATATTGCTTACTGATGGGACTATAGGCATAAGTAAAATTGGACATAAATATTTGACCAAATTTTCAAGAGATCTTAATGATAGTGTTTTATTTAGATTTTATTTTATTTAGTTTTTTAATTTTTTAGATAAAATCATCACTTCCTATTAACAATAAGAAAGACAAAAGAAACCTCCATGCAATGTGTTTCAAACTTCAGGAAATCTCCATGTTATTTGTAAAATGTCAAGGATTATCTGTATGTATAATATTACAGAAACTCGAGGAATGTCTGTTTTTTACCCAAAAGGTTAACATCCAGTAAGTGATTCTTATTCTGCAAGTTCTGTTGCAAGCTGAAAATAGTTTATGTTCTGTCGGAGTCCCTTCTTGCAAACCGTTGGAGTAANCATAATTGGTGCTCTAGAGTAGGATTTTAATCCGATATTTGTGCGTACATCAATGATTTAATCTCTTTATCCCCTTTTGTTCATCAAACAATTATTTTTACCCACTTCTTTGCATCAATTATTATTAGAGCCCGTTCTTGTCAATACTATTACAACAATAGCAATTGCACCGAAGACCCCATAATTCACTACAGGTGGTGGAGAAGGAGGAAGAAAGTCTAGTAGACGTGAGCGAAATTTCAGAGGAGATGCGAGATTTTGACACAGACTCGAAAAAGATACTTTTTCCTAGCGATTCATCTTTTATGCAACCACAAGTTGATTGAGATTCAACCCCGATAAATGATGTATATTGATTCATTAATTCCCATAAATAAAAGATGATTGTGATTCCCCCATATATGATGAATATCCCGAGGAGAAATATTTGCTAGGATTTACAACAAATAACACCAATAAAGTGGGTGCAGTGGTCAAGACCCAATGCAGAAGATATTGCTTTGGATAATATGGGGGACATTGAAGTAAAGACCCATGAAGATAAACTTGTTGATAAAGTAATGTCTTTGTATGAGAATGTGAATGATGATAACTTGAAATATGATGATCAATAGAAATACTTGGAAGGAAAGGAACAAGAAAATGGACACTTAGAGATTGACATGAATCGCCATGAGATAATCGATGCTTGTGCAAAGGAAGATCGTGGTCACATATTGCTTACTGATGGGACTATAGGCATAAGTAAAATTGGACATAAATATTTGACCAAATTTTCAAGAGATCTTAATGATAGTGTTTTATTTAGATTTTATTTTATTTAGTTTTTTAATTTTTTAGATAAAATCATCACTTCCTATTAACAATAAGAAAGACAAAAGAAACCTCCATGCAATGTGTTTCAAACTTCAGGAAATCTCCATGTTATTTGTAAAATGTCAAGGATTATCTGTATGTATAATATTACAGAAACTCGAGGAATGTCTGTTATTTTACCCAAAAGGTCAACATCCAGTAAGTGATTCTCATTCTGCAAGTTCTGTTGCAAGCTGAAAATAGTTTATGTTCTGTCGGAGTCCCTTCTTGCAAACCGTTGGAGTAAGTTTTTGTTGAGATGTCATTCTTTCCAACAAGCTTTTCCACCAAAAGTTAGTGACACAATCACCATGAAAGAGAAGGGGAGACCCGCCTCAGGGGGAAGGAAAGGAATCAAACTCCATTTTTTCTTTTATTTCAATGTGCCAATCCTTTCGTTCTCTATCAGCTTACTGTATGGAGTCGGACATAAGTATGGCTTTCTGCATTCTCAGCTTCGACCCTACATATTATCAACTCAACATAACAGAAATTGCTGCAACCAACTTTGGATTATTCCCATTCTTTCCCACAGTGCTCTCACATGCCCCTACATTTCTCCAACTGAACCAAACAAAACAACCAATCTAGAATATATAGATAAAAGAAATTGCATGAGATTCTGATTCAGGAATGAAACTCAGAGTACAAACCAATTTCACTAATTAAACACTTGAGCAATGCATGATCTCCATTTGTCAAGTTTCTTTTGATATTTAGTAAAACCAATTTGACTCACCAGAAGTAATCTACTTCTATATGGAACTTACGGCACATCTATTTGTGTCAAGGGTCCTAGATATGTAACCCCTCAAGATATCATCTTACCACCTTATGTCAAAATCGTTGATAATACACAACATATAACTAGCTTGACAAAACCAATTGGTTTTCGTATCACAAATCAGGAGAAATCATGGAAAACACCAAATAACTTTCAAGATAAAAGTTATCATAGTATTCATTCTTATTGGAATGGGAATGAGAAACAATTGATACTTTTTCTAGAAATATGGACAAATGGAAGTTTAACTCCTAAAGAAGCACTTCATGAAACCTCCCAAAATTTGATTGTTTTATTTATTCCCTTTTTATGCAATACTAAGGGTAGTTCATTAGGATTTGGTGTAGGTAGTCAAGATCATAAAACTTATCCATAAGAAAGGATGGAAAATTTTACCATAAACCAATTTGTTGTTGTGGCAGTTAATGCAGCAGTGGAAGACTCACATTAGGAAGTGATATGTTTAATAAAAACAAAAATAAATTATTCTAGAACAATATATAAGGCAGATTTCTAAGCAAATGTATGTGGTGTTTCCAGGATCAAATGGCATAGACAGAACCATTCATCAGGATATGCCACACTAAATTTTGCATCCGAGCCATTATACCAAGAGGAACCAAATATCTCCCAGAATTGGTAATGGACGCAATTTCACCTGTTTATTTTTCCAACAAACTCAAACAAAAAGTTTAAAAACACAAAATCCAAGCAAAATTTTGCCACAAGTAACATACCACAAATGATACCAAAAATATTTGTATTCTTAAAACAACTAATACAGCCTAGTGCTGGACTGATTTGGATCTCTTCCAGTGTGTTTTACCTAACTATAGATCCCCACCAATAGCCATGCCAAATTACTGTATTTTTCAACTTTATTCTTCTTTTACATAAGTTTCTAAATTATTTCTTATTCCATCATAATTTTCATAAAAGAGTAATCTAAACTCCACAATGTTTTTCCATTGATAACATTTTTGCAGATATAATTTTATATTATTTTGATAATAAATTAAAAAATCATCACAAATGACAAATACAAATAGAAAACAATGATAATCTACTACAATTAATAAAGGAAGAGAAAGGTTGATCTCCATTCCATTGGAAACCCGTGTGCATGATTGTAAAAAAATGAGATAGGGAGAAAGAGCCATGAAATTACCAAAAAAAATACACCAAACAAATAAACTTAGAATGACTCTATGATTGAGTACAATTGGTGAGGGAGTTAAATACAATTAAAGGGTGAAAAAAAAACAAGGCTATTATGCATATTTCGTATAAAGTCCTTCAAGGATGAAGGTGTGTGATGGTCGAACCAATGCACACTTCTTAACATTAAAAGAATGCATTAGTTTTTGTTGAACCTTCACATGAAATATTTATAACAATCCTAATTTTATCATTTAACCACTCATGACCCCCTTTTCAAGTGTATTCAACTTCCTGTAGTCATTAGAGATTTCTCTTCTGATCTGTTTTCGCAAGTATATATCTTTTTCCCTATCTTACTCTTTTACAATCAAGCTCAAGCACGCTGTCCAGATACTTTACTTAGTAGAACAGAAATGCTACAGCGACCAACATTTGGGACCAAAATTGTGACCCAAATGATGTGGCAAAACCCACAAACCAATAAAATGTTTTCAGCCATCACATCAATTGGGCTACCAATTTGATCCCAAATTATAATCAAAATAACATTGCTGTTAGTAAAATACTCCATGCTGAACAATTCCTGGAGGAATGGGACAAATGCTCAGTGGAAGGAGAAGTCGTTAAGAAATTGGGCTCACGGCGAGACATTTATGACCCGTCCACTGCCCCAAAACACCCAATGGTGTCTAATCTCATCACAGCATACCCATCCCTCTAAAAATCACGAACATCTCAAAAAACATTCATTGAAAAACCTATACAATATTTTCATGAAAAATAACTAGAAAAATGAGCACAAAAGGCTTCAGATAATTAAATTATCATCATTAGCCCCATCAATCTACAAAAAAATGTATACAATTGAAGCACAAAATTATCGTTATGTTGATCTAACAAAACTGAAAAAAAAAGGGTTCCAGAAAAAAAACCCGATTACCTTCCTTTGGATCTATTTTCATCACTACCCAGTACCCATCAAAGTTGCCATGCAAAAACATGAAGAAAATGGTGGGTTTTATGGGGTGTGTACTTAGACAGCCAAGGGTTTGTCTTCAACTTCTGGGTATTAAGACCCAGATCGGAAACTCTAGTCCACAATAGCTTCATCACAGCACACACACTGGATAACAAGAAAAACACAACGCCTGTGTGTTTGTGAGGGAGAGAGAGAGAGAGACTCAAACCTATAAGAGAACACAGGCGCCGCTTCGGGAGAGAGATGATGAGCAGGAATGAGGATCCGAGACGGTTTGGGTGAGATTATATAAGGCTCCTGGTAATTAGTAGGGTTTTTGGGTGAGGGTTAGCTAGGGTTTGAGTCAACTAGGGGATTTGTTTTATTCAGTTTTAGTGGGGCGTGCTGGATATGGGCTAATTAATAGTACTTTTGTTAAAGTGGGTTTAAGTAATCGGCCCATGAATCCCATTTCTATTTTTAGGAATTCTCTTTATTAAATTCTATGACACATTCGTTATGGTAAAATAAATAGATTCCATTTAAATTTAAGGATAATGAGTGAGAAAATGTTTAATATCACGTGACAATGTGATGTGATATTATCAACAAATAATAAAACCCCGAATAAATAAATGAATCCCACAAAAATTAATAACTAACTTGTCACCTAAGTAAATAAATTTACACTCTTCTTTCATGTAAATCAAAGTGGAGTTCACCTTATCCACTTAGAGCATGTTTGATAGGGATGACAATGGACTAAGAAAAAATGGGTATTCGTCCAAACCTGCCTCATTTGGATCAGGGTTGGACTATTCATATTGGACGGTGGACGTATACGGGAATACCCGTATAAACCCATGCGGGGATGGACTTACCCTTTCCCCCACCCCGCGCCCGTCCCCATTACCAGTTATTAGGGATGACAGTGGACCGGGAAAAAATGTGTATTCGTTCAAATCCGCCCCATTTGGACCGGAGATGGACTATACGTATTGGATGGTGGACGTATACAAGAATACTCATATAAACCCATGCGGGGATGAAGGTGGAGATGGACTTACCCTTACCCTCGTCCCTTCCCCGCCTTGTCTCCATTTACTCGTTAAGTATATATATATTTATATAAATATAAATATATATACCCATTAAACCCTAAGGCCTCTAACTTACTCCTCTTTCTGACTTTCTCTATTAGCAGCGCTGCCCCCTTCGATCTCAAAGACTCTCGCCTCTCTGTCTCATCTCATCTTCGAAGCCACAACTCATAAGCCAGGTGGCCCAAGCACAACACAAGCATCCCAGGTTTTTCTTTTATGCCCAAAAAATTTGAATCCAACGGTTGGATTTCTTCTGTTCCTTCTGTTTTAGACTTTGGCGACTAATTTTTTTTTTAAGGCTTTTTCTTTTAAAATGGAATAAAAGGCTTTGTACAAGTTCTTGGAAGTTGGAACCCTTTGTCCTGTTTCAGAAGTTCTAATACTCTTACAAATCATCCACTTGATTTAGTTTATACGATTTTTTAAACTTTGAACTAATGATTTCAAGGGAAATTTTCTTCTTGCATTATTGCTTTCCTGATGACAATTTCTTGATTGGTGATTTTTTTCCCTATTCAATATAGTCAAAATTTCCTTTGGTTGGACATAGATTGTCAATTAAAAATATTATTTATTGACTATGTTTAATTATTTCAGATTGGGTATTTCTATAGATGTGGTTCAGTGGTTGTTGGGAATCTCCCTTATGTTCAGAGTTGACATATTTCAGTTTGGATGAGATATGATGGTAGATTATAGAGTCGTCTCTATATGTTCTCTTTGAACCGCACTGAACTACATATCTAACGTATTAGTTGTTGTTGAAATAAAGCTCAGGAAGCTTCATGGATGATGGTCCTCGGGCTTGGGCTTGACATATCTACATATCTAACGTATTAGTTGTTGCTGAAATATTGGATTTATTTAGAATTTTGAATTATGTTGGCTTGAACTTGGACTTAAGCTTAGGCTTGGGCTTGGATGGGTATGGGAAAGCGGGGACGGGAATTATAAATTTACCCGCGGACGGGGATGAAGATGAAAATTATACCCGTTAGTGGGGGTGAACCGGAGATGAACGAATGTTTTTTAAATGGGTACGGGGATGAAGACAATACACCTGCCCCCGCTTCGGTCCATTGACATCCCTACCCGTTATATATATATACACTCTTAAAGCCCTAATTTACTCTGCTCTTCCTCACTCAGCCTTCAGTCGCCCACCTCTCCCTTTATCTCTCTCTCTCTATCACACACACACAAAGTGAAACAGACACCATCGCTTATTGCTGCACTCAGCAGCTCCTCACACCCGACTGACTGCTTCCTCGCTGAGCTATTAGCCTTCAGCCGTGTAAATCTACGTTGAACAGGGAGGGGAAAGGGGACACATTTTTGTCGGGTCTGGTCTTTATTCTTAAATCAGGTTTGAATTTATGGGGGACAATTTTTGGTGTGATGGACCATATATTGATATGTTTACATTTGCCCATTGCAAGCATTCTCTTGAAACTTGATCAACGATGAGTGGTGTTATTACTTGGGATTCTAATCCTGTTGTTCTGATATTATTGCAATCATGGTTATGTATGTTATCTGCCATCTTGCTTCTAGAATAGAGTAAATGTCCTAGGAGGTGATATTAAAGAAAATCAGTGTTTTACTTGCATCTCATTAATCAAAAAATAGGGGGAAATTTACTTGGGTACTGCTTCACAATTTCCACTCAAGTTCTTGTGTCTCTCTTGACTATCTAAGAACCTTCGCTGATTTACTTGGGTATTGCTGAATGCATGATTATACAATATTAAACATTACCAGCACTGCATTGCATTTATTATTGCAGATTTTCTCACATTTGGCTTGGATTCTGTGAGTTTTTAGTTTTTACTATTCTCTCTTATGACTGCTCAAAAAGAGATAGCATAGGAGAGACCCGGGGGAGTATTGCGATCTTCTCTGGTTTGGGCTTGGGCGGAGATTACAAATTTACCCGTAGAAGAGGATGAGGATGAAAACTATACTCGTTAACGGGATGGACCGGAGATGAACGGAGTTTTTTTAAGTGGGTACGGTGATGAAAATTATACTCCCCGCTCCCGCTTCGATCCACCGCAGGATTGGGGGGATTTTGGATCCTGGATTGGGGATTAAACTCTCTTAAACCCATATTTGACAACTATACATTTAGTTCAGGGTTTGAAACCCAACTCAATCATGAAATCCACATACTTGAGTTTTATGAAACTCAAGGGAGGATGAGTTTCATATGTGGGTTAATAAGTTTAACGTACAAATGACATTTATATCCTTATATATCTTATATACCCCATAGATACAAATTGGTTAAGGGGCACAATAATCATTTATATACAAATATATTATCATAATTATTATATATCCCTACGCATACCAAACATGGGTATGGACAACATTGAATGTTGAATTCCATATTTAAATCACATCTATATGGAGACGTGGTTGAAGTGGAGTCAACACTGAAAACTGTTGATATATTTCCGTCTTTCCCATGTGGCCCGAATATTTCTTTGAAGATCTTGTAATTTGGACAAGTCCGCACACACGCTCGAGCTACGAAGGTGTCATCCTAAAAAAATGACATATTAGATTTATTGACACATTTATATAATAATTCATATAGTAATATATAAATATATATATAAACCTCTAAGAAAGAAATTCTTGCCGCATTGATTGGGAAAAAATCTCGTTCTTCATTGTTCCAACGGAACAACCTCAAAACCTCCATATATTTCATCTTGAAATGAAGTCTTTTCCAAAAAAATAACAACTTCCATCACTACTCCCAAAGTTAATCGTGGTGCTTGCCGACGTGCACTCATCATTTCTCACAGACGACCCCAGCCTCCTTCAAGGAATTCACTCCGTGTTGACAATGCGCTTCTTCAATTTAAGGTCCATAAGGCAATCCAACAGAACATCTTCTTCATATAGTGTTAGCTTTAATCGCCTCATTTTTTTTAACCACGTGGAATGTATGTGTATCCATCCTAAGTTGTTCAACACATGTTCTATTGCTTTCTCCGATAAGCCTATGGAGATGCTCACTTTGTGCACGGAAATCGACTGACCTAATCAATATCCGTGTCTTTCGTTTCTCATTTGTCCATATTGCTACCATAACCATCAAAATACAAGTACAAACAATGACGAACTCTCTTACTAAATTATTAAGACAAACAACCACAACTGATACACTGTCATGTTTACGGGCATATTTACCGAAATAATACCACAAAAAACCTGCAACATATCAATATTAATAATTACTAAATAATTTTCCAAACACATTAACTACATGGTTTGTCTAGAATTTTTAAAGAGACTACAATTATAGAAGTTTTTGGATTTTTATAACCTATACAACTAAGTATAATAACTCCCTAGTATATAATCAAAATATCTTACCACAGCCACTGTTTTAATCAATAGTCTTTAGAAAACTGGTGTAGACAGTAACCTACTGTCCACCATTCCTGATTTTTTATCTAAGATATAAAATGAATTTATTTCAGATGTACATAATTTACCTTAACAATAGATTCAACACAATTTTATCTCTTTCACAGGGCACAAAGTTGCACCAAACAGTATAATTATGAACTTTAAAATGTAACAAGTCAAGGGTGGTAGCATCATTCCCCATTAAATGAACAAAATATTGTTTAAAGCTAATCATTTGTTGCATCAGTGACTCAAACAAGATCGACATGGATGCATACTACCTAGGCTTTCACTTGGGAAGTTTACACCAAATCACATAATTTTGATATTTCTGTGCTTTATGGTAACACAGACCAACAATGAGAGAAGTGTAGTAAATAGAAACAACATAGTCCTAAAAATATGCTATCATGAAGCCAAAAAGAAAAATAGTACAAACATGAACTAATTCATAATCCAGCAAACCTTTAGAATCAAGCCTGAATCTACAACAGTTCCATTACAGATTGAAAATTTTAATAAACGATAATAAACATGGAAAGTAAACAAGATTTATCGACATGGAAAGCCAAAAAAAATATCCAGTCAAGTGTGTACAAACATATTAGAAATGGTACCAGTTATATTCTTGTCCCTTGGAACATCAACTAACAACGCAGCACCTGTTGAAACAAGCAAAAGATTAGTAAGAACGCAGAGAGATGCATAAATGAACAAATAATAACTTCTTTTCATAAGTAATCAAGTCACACTATGACCAAAATGCCATGCAGACATAAGTCATAAAGATCAATTGGAAGAGAGAGAACAAAGAGTGTCCTGAATAAACATTCCTTATATTTCTTGCATAAAATGACCAAAAAAAAAAAAACATGAAGGGCCCCTTGGTTTTGCCTCCCTCATCCTGCCTCCAAAAAAAAACATGAATGATCCAAGTACTACTCAAAATTTTTGCAAGAAAAACAAAACCAAGCTTTATTGAATCAATTTGTCAAACACCTACGGCTCACCATTTTACAATCCCAAAAGAATTCTTTTCCACCACCCATAGACTTTTATGCACCAAGCCAAAGCAATGTGCTCAAAAAATGACCAAAAAAAACTTGGTTTTCATAATAGCAGAGGTCCTGACTAAACATTCCTTAAATTGCAAAGCACAAAGCAGTGTGCTTTAAACAATTGACCAATTTGCTCTAACCACCGAATCTAAGGGGACAATGGTCATAATTGAAGAGCATTTTGAACAAAGAATTACAAAGCACAGAGAACGAATAATTACCGAGGCTAATAGATGTGTTTCGATCGAACAACAGGATGGGTTTCTATAGGGCAATCATCGCCACCCACAGGAATCTTCTGTCTGTGTTGGGCGATGGAAGTTAGTTCAGAGAGATATCTGAATGGGGGTAATATGGGGTATATGGAATAATTGAGGGTATAAATGTCATTTGCTACTTTAAACCCATTAACTCAAATTTGAAACCCACCCCTCCCCCAGATTTCCTTAAACCCACAAACTTGGGTTTCAATCACGGGCCTTAACGGGCTGGGTTTCAAACCTGGGAGTAAGTATGTATGTACCAAAAATGGGTTCTAAAGGATTTACTCTCCAACCCATGATCCTAGACCCGCCCAAATCCTTGTAACAAACAGTCTCGTAGAATTTTTATTATTAGTTGGTTATATTATATCATCAATGATGACATAGAATCACCGTTATATTTAATATTTACTCATGATAAGGTAGTGTTATATCATTCAGTGAGAAAATTTAAACTATTTTTGTTATCTTTCATATTTTTTATTTTTGATTTTTCAGTGATGAATTAGCAGTCAGAAATTTTGATGACACCATAAATAACAATTCAACATTATTGAGTTTAGTTAGATTGGCCTGTCCCGAGCCATCCATCGCAAGTATACCAACTTCTATATCACCAAGTGAAATCCAAGCTCGGCTACAACCATATGTTAGCTCGAATCTAGCTACTCGAAGAAAAGGAAGAACTCAATGAGGCTCAACCTTGGGCAGAAAACTACCACCTCAAGAATGTGACCTTGTTGCTTCCAAAAGTCCATGTGTCTTGTAAATATGATTGTTTCTGAAAACCAAATATTTCTTAATAATTTTAACGGATAGAGAGGATCATACAATANCCTAATATAACGTTTTAAACTTGAGGGGTATAATAAGTATTATACGCTTATAAACTTCAGAGGATTTAAGTATACTTTATTAATGGGTATACTAACAGATATTTGACGGTAGATGTCTCAGTGTTACGCTTGTATAAATCTCAGAGAATTTGTGTATAATATTTCAAATGTCAGAGAGTCTGAATAATTAAATAATAAATTTCAAAAAGTGTAGATGTAATTGTCGCTAAAGAAAAAGAGATGCCCTAGTGAAAGAGGTGGGAAGGGAACCCCTCTTTAATCACTGGCCTCTGCTTTCTCAACTAATACACAAAAAAAAAAGAGTTGGAACATTCATTAAAGTGGATTAAATAAACTCTAAAGCAAGTGAACCACTCATCTTTCCCTTTCTTTTAACTATCTACTGAGCTGTTGCAACCTTCGTCCACATACATCGTACACTGGGCGTTGAGTTCATTCAGCTTTCCTCATTTACTCCTCCGTTTCTAGAACTCAATCTACTCTCGTCTCCCTACTTTACACACCAAGACCTCACAGGTAACCGGTGACACGCTAGCGGTACATAACCTAAAAATGGATCTGCCCAACCTGACCTACTTCCTAATTGTTAGGCTATTCAACCAGTTTAATGGATATGAATAAAGGATCACTAAATAGGCCAACTGCTGTCTTCACCCCCCACCCCCCAAAAAAAAAAAAAAACCCCTTTTCTAGAGTGGGATGAATATTGTGTAATTAACTCTTACGAAACTGATGTTTTTGACATATACCAACTATACAATGTGAGGACATAACATATAACATGTATAAGTAATAGAGTGATATCAAAGGTGGCATGATACCAAATGTTACAACTAAATAAAGATCAGTTGCAACTTATATAAGCCAATTTATTATAAAAGAACGTTAGGATCGACCCTGAAGAGTTTCATCTGTAATTACATTATTAAATAGAGTTATAAATTTAAACTTATTTTCTAGTAATTTTAGTACCATACCAAATAAATTGAGAGTCCTGTAGTCGAACGCAGGGCCGACCCAACATTTAGACAACTAAGTTGCTTGTCTAGGGCCCCAAATTTTAGAGAGTCCCCACAATATTTAACCCTTTAGTACAGTAGGCCTAATTTTTTATTTTTTATTTTAGATATGATTAAAATTTTAGGGCTCAAATCTTATTAGTTCAGATCAGTATCTAATTTTATTATGTTTAAAATTACTCTCTACTTGGTTAAACCAAAATTTTAGAGGCTTCTATAAAATTTACCACTTTAATATAATAGTCTTTTTTATTTTTAGTATTTGTATTTTAGATATGATTCAAATTTTTAAGACTCAAATTTTAATAGTTCAAATCAATATCTAATTTTTTTGGATCCAAAATTACACCTTCGTGTGAGCTTTGATTTAAAATTTTCTAAATATTTTGGGTGTGTTCATAGTTGTATTTCACTCACTCACATAGAAAATTTATATTCATTATTTTTTGTGGTAAAAATCTATAAAATTTGTTCATTTTTTGTCTTAATATAAATTTTCAGTCCAAATTATTTATACTTAAATTGTCTATGTTATTAAAGTTTTGTACATCATGCATGCACATTATTCATGGGTAAAAAATGATTATTTATTATCTTATTATTATTTGCTCACATATTCTATTATTAAATTAGTTGTTGAAAACTTAAATTGATAAAATTTTATTTACAATCAACTAAGAGTGAATGAATTAAGAATATTATTTATTAAAAAAGTTATTGTCAAAATTTGAGTATAAAAACTTGATCAACATTTTAAATTTTTTAAAAGTAAAAAATAATTTTTTAAAAAATAAAATATTACCTTTTTTAAAACATAAAAAATTATAATAATTAAAAATAAAATATATTAATAAACAAAATATTAATAGGACCTGGAGGGACTTTAGGTGGCTCTACAGCCCCCGGGTTGACACGTGGAATAATGAAGTCGTTGGGATATCCAAAGGGTGCCGATGAGGTAATCCGAGATATGGTGACACGGAGCAGTCGAGTACGACAGCTAGCATCGTATTTAATGCGATGTGACCCCTCATTTATGGCAGAATAAGTGATAGTGACAAAACAAATAAATGCGCGCCTGCTAGCACCTGCCCTCTAGAAGTCTAAGTCTACTGTAATGATGGTTAAGCATTAATGGTTGATACGTTGAGACGACGCGATCGGCTCTCCCAAGAAACTGTTCCTCCCGAGTATTCAATGCTCAGTTGATGTCGGATGCCGATCTGGGAGATTTGGGTACTCGGGGAGTGACATAAATACTTGGCATTTGACCGAACATTTACCCCATTTTCCTAGCATTCAATAGGAGGAGACGTGAGTAGAAAACATTAATTGCACGAGGAATAGTGCGTCAGATGTAAGATGCTCAGATGAGACTGGAGATCTTTGACAATCATTGCTAATTCAAATATAAATACTCCTCAGAAAAATAGACAAAGGTACGCAAAGTTGAATCAGGAAAATAGTCCATTGAGCAAAACCCTTCGACCTTATACTGACTTAAGCCTCGGAGGGGATTACCCGAGCGCACGTCTGGCCTCCTTTTTTTCTGACCCTATTGTTTCAGGTTCGCCAGCTTGGAGATCACTGTCTCATACTATTGCAGGAATTATCCCGTGCAATTTGGCGCCGTCTATGGGAACAACTGCATTTTTTCCAGTAGCGATCATCTGATGGTGAACACTCGATCTCAGGGTGAGGGAGCAGGTGTACGGGCCAAGAACGCAGAGCCCTCCAGCTTTCAATGGTTCTGGAGCCGGGTTCATTGGGCCAATCAGATGGGGTGGGACATTCTTTGCAAATAACGCTCCCTATGGATCAGGGCCTTGGGGGGCATGACATCATGGCCCATGACATCGTTGAGATGGT
Organism: Ilex paraguariensis; assembly: GCA_963454935.2. Taxonomy (NCBI): domain Eukaryota; kingdom Viridiplantae; phylum Streptophyta; class Magnoliopsida; order Aquifoliales; family Aquifoliaceae; genus Ilex; species Ilex paraguariensis. The sequence continues at coordinate 118,108 of CAUOFW020006558.1, forward strand.
GAAAAAGCGGATGGGCAAACGCATTAAGCAACTCGAAAGGAAAAATGCCAAAGTCCAGCAACGTCTTGACGATTTCGAGCAGTCACCGTGCGCGGGTGAGCATAGTCGCAGGTTCGGGGACCAGGTGCCTGGCCAAAACCTGTCCAGACCCCCCTGGCATTGGGCCTCCATGAAAGATTGGATTAGGCACTCACCCGAGGGACGTAACTGCCAAGAAGGGTTCTCGTCCTCCAAGGGGAAGTCAAAATCGGGCCAGAAGGCAAGCCTGTCCAGGTGGGACCTACGCCAAGGGTGTCGGAGCCGCCGAATCACAAGCGGAGTCCATATCCTGAAGGCCTTAAGGAGCGATCAAAAAAGGATCCCAAGGTCCCACTCATCGCTCAGCGCAACCATGAGCCCGAGGTCTACTCCGACGAAGTTATCTCACCGTTCGTCTGGGCTATCAGGGAGGCCGAGATGCCGAAGAAGTTTATCGTCCCACGGTTCAAAGTCTATGATAGGAAAATCGATCCCGAGAGCCACCTTCGGCATTACAGACAATTGATGTCAATCTACGATACTGACCAAAGGGTGTTGTGCCGAATTTCTCCCATGAGCCTAGGAGACACGGGCATGAGGTGGTATGAGAACCTTGCTCCTGAGAGCGTTAGGTCCTAAAAATAATTTACGGAGCTCTTCATAGCTCGATTCATCACCAGCAGTAAGAAACCGAAGGACATCGGCGCTTTGTTGACGCTTAGGCGAAAAGGGGGAGAGACACTCCGACAATATGTCGTCTGGTATTGGGATAAAGTGAACAAGGTGGAGGTATTGACCGCGGTGTCATTTAGGCTAGGGTTGTCCTAGGACACTGATTTGTACAAATTACTGACTAAGAAAGCTCTGGCAGACATGAAAGACTTGATGACTCAGATTAAAAAATATGCCCGGGTGGAGGAAGAATCCGTCACTCCCGAAAACAGGGTCACAGTGCCGAGAAAAAGGGAAAAGGAGCAGCCGGCCCGAAGGGGAGGGCCTATTCCACCCCTAACTCGCCTATCCTTCCAGGGAGTGAACACGGTCTTCAACGAGCCCATTCACAGGATACTTCCCAAAATCAAAAATAAACCTTACTTCAAGTGGCCCCCGAGGATGTTTGGGGACCCGTCGACAAGGAATGCAGCCTTCCGTTATTCGTATCATAAAGATGTCGGTCATTTGACAGAGTATTGCAAGGTTTATAAATCCTTCCTCGAACAATTGGTGCGAGACGGACACCTCAGGGAATTCATCGACAGGGGTCGTCCCAGTAGGTCGGCGAGGGAGCGAGCCGAGGTGCCAACTGAGGTAGCACCCGTGATTGATGTTATTCATGCCTGTATAGTGGAGAGGCCTACATACAACTCCCTCTGCGCCGAGTTACAAAGGGTCTCTCAAGCAGTCAGGGTGGACGAAAGGGGTGATGAGCAGCCGCCCAAGAAGCCGTGGAGTGGTGCCGAGGTTATCCAATTTTTCGATGCTAATCTCGGCAGGGTAGTCCTCCCCCACAAGGATGCATTGGTAATCACTTTGCGGGTCGGGAAGTTCGACATCAAGAGGATCTTGGTGGGCTTGGGCAATTCTTCCGAGGTAATTTACGATCACCTCTTCCGCAAGATGGGACTCTCTAGGGGGGATCTGGAACCCGTAAAACCCCCTTTATTGGCTTCAATGGTTCCAACGCTCTGCCCTTTGAAAAAATCACCCTCATGGTACGGGCGGGGGTGGTAACCACGCCAATAAAATTTGTGGTAGTGGACTCTAACTCCCCTTACAACGCTATTATGGGGAGATCGTGGTTGCATGCAATAAAGGCGGTCCACTCATCCTATCATCAGAAGATAAAGTTTCCAACACCGCAGGGCATAATGAAAATTCGGGGTGATCAGGCGTCGACGAAAAACTGTTTCTATGCTGCAGTAAAAATGGGAATCAGCGGCTGGAGTCAAGAGCGTGATCCCGATGCAGTGGTTACCAAATAGCAATCATAGAGCGATCGTCCGGGAGTGGATAAGCCTATTACAGAGCTGGTCGACTGGTCAACTGAGGCCTTGGTAAAGATTCTCTTGAGCCCAGATAACGGTGAAAAGTACTTTTTGATAGGAGAGTCACTCAACGACGCATAGAGGAATGATATGGCCTCGTTTTTACGTCACAATATCGAGGTCTTTGTGTGGACCCAGGCTGAGATGACGGGAATAAGTGCCAAGGTGATGACTCATCGACTCCATGTGATCCCTCATTCAAACCCATTAGGAAAAAGGCCAGGAGAATGACGTCTCATCACGCGAAGGCTGTGGATGAAGAGGTGGATAAGTTGTTGGGGGTAGGTTCCATCAAGGAGGTACGGTTCTCCTAGTGGCTATCCAATACCGTGTGTACCAAGAAGAAAGAAGGGAAATGATGAGTTTGCGTGGATTTCATAGACTTGAACAAGGCTTACCCCAAGGACGAGTACCCCTTGCCCAAGGTTGATCAGCTGGTAGACGCCACAGCCTGCCACAAGCACATCACCTTTATGGATGCTCGGACTGGATATCACCAGATTCCCCTGCATGAATCAGATCAGGAGAAAATAACGTTCATCACGCCCTGGGAAATCTACTGTTACACGGTGATGCCTTTTGGATTGAAGAATGCTGGGGCGACTTACCAACGTTTGATGAACAAAATTTTTAAAGACCAGCTCGACGAAACAATGGAGGTGTACATTGATGACATGTTAGTCAAAAGTAAAGAGGGGGCCGACCATCTCTATGATCTTGGGACGACATTCGCCATCCTCCGAAAGTATGACCTAAAACTAAACCCCTCGAAATGCGCCTTTGAAGTGAGCTTAGAAAAGTTTTTGGGGTATTTGGTTACTCATCGGGGAATCGAGGTAAACCTCAAGCAAATACAAGTAATCCAGAATGTCCGGGCGCCTAGGACCATTGAAGATGTTCAGAAATTGGCCGGAATGTTAGTAGCCCTTAACAGATTTATTTTCAAGTCGTCTGATAAGTGCAAATCATTTTTTGCCAAGTTGAGGAGGGCAGCTAAGGGGGTTTGGGATGAGGAATGCGATCGAGCTCTTGAAGGGATCAAAGAGTACTTGAAACATCCTCTGACTTTGTCTGTTCCAGCGGCATGGGAGGTGTTTAGCCTTTACTTGTCCATATCTCAAGACGCCGTGAGTGGAGCATTGATCAGGGATAGCGAAGGGGCCCAAAGACCCATGTATTTCATAAGCAAGACCTTGCTTGACGCCAAGACAAGGTACTCTCCAATGGAGAAATCGGTCTTGACATTGGTAATCTCGGCAAGGAAACTTCGACACTACTTCCAAGCTCACACCATAGACGTCCTTACAAACCGACCTCTCAAGTCGATCCTTCACCGAGCCGATATGTCCGGGAGGATTGCCAAATGGGCTGTAGAGCTCAAAGAGTTTGAAATCAGGTACAAGTCTCGAATGTTAATAAAAGGACAAATCCTGGCAGACTTTGTCGCCGAGTTCTCTACCTCCGAGCCCCCACCAACGTCACAGGATCTAACAGGGGACATTTGGGATCTTCATGTTGATGGATCCTCGAACGCAAGGGGACAGGGATAGGTATTGTGCTAGTCAACTCAGAAGGGTTCATCATTGAAAGGGCAATCAGATTGAAATTCAAGGCGTCCAATAACACAGCCGAGTATGAGGCGTTGCTAACAGGACTGGATGCCGCATGCTTGATTGGGGTTAGACACCTTCGGATCTTTTGTGATTCCCAGCTGGTCGTGAACCAGGTAAATGGGGACTTCGAAGTCCGGGATAGTAGAATGAAGGCATATATGAGAAGGCAAAATCCAGGATGGAAAAGTTAGAAAAAGTGGAAGTTTTTCAGATTTCTAGAGATCATAATACCCATGCTGACGCACTAGCACGTCTGGTTTCTGCTTTAGGCTCAGAGGTAACTCGGCGTATACTTATTGAGACCTGAAAAAGTCCGAGCATAGACGAAACAAAGGCCGAACAAGTGTTGCCAACCGTAATGGAAACACCGTCGGGATGGATGAAGCCTATCATTGTATACTTAACGAACGGAGTGCTTCCGGAGGACGTCAGAGAGCTTAGGAAGATTAAGCTCAAAGCCCCTAGATTCTGTATGTTAGATGATCAACAACTATACAAAAAGTCATTCTCGGGACCACTATTGCTTTGCGTCCCCGAAGATAAAGTGGAATCCTTTTTGTACGAAATTCATGAAAGGGTGTGTGGAAGCCACACGGACGGAAGGTCTCTCACACACCGAACAATGACGCAAGGGTACTAGTGGCCATACATGTAGAAAGAAGCGAAGAGTTATGTGCGAAAGTGCGACAAATGTCATAAGTTTGCCCCCATTATCCGGCAACCTGCTGGAGATTTGAACTTGTTGACAAGCCCTTGGCCGTTCTCACAATGGGGGATGGATATTGTCGGAGCTCTCCTGAGATCCCCACTAGGCAAGAAGTTCTTGTTGGTGGCAACCGATTACTTCACTAAATGGATCGAAGCCGAACCCTTAAGCCGTATTCGGGATGTGGAGGCAAAAAAGTTCGTGTGGTAGAACGTCATCACCCTATTTGGAATCCCCAGGGCTATTGTTTCTGACAATAGGACTCAATTCAACAGTGACCCATTTAGAGAATTCTGCTTAGGGTACGAAATATGTAATTATTATTCTACGCCAGCCTATCCCCAATATAATGGATTGGCTGAGGTATCCAACAAAATCGTGCTGGCGGGAATCAAGAAGAGACTTGAGGTGGCAAAAAGAAAGTGGACCGAGAAATAACTTAATGTATTATGGGCATACAAGACCACGCCGAGGACCTCGACGGGAGAAACCCCATACGCCTTGACATATGGGGTCGAGGTTGTAATCCACTTGGAGGTGGGACTCCCTACAATACAGAGCCGAGCCTCGAATTGGAAAACAATGATCAAACTCTCGCCNCTTTGGAGGTGGGGCTCCCTACAATATAGAGCCGAGCCTTCGAATTGGAAAACAATGATCAAACTCTCGCTAGAGATCTCAATTTAGCCGAGGAAAGGAGGTCATCGACATCCATCAAGCTAGCAAGGTACCATGGGAAATTGTCACGGCAGCACCGAAAAAAGGTTCGAACGAGAGATTTTCAAGTCAGAAATTTGGTACTATAAAAAGTGATGGGCAATACGCGCGAGCCTACTGATGGAAAACTAGGTCCCAATTGGGAGGGCCCTTATAAGGTGATCTTTGTGGGGGGCACATGCGCGTATCGATTGCAAAATATGAGCGGTGACAATATAATCCAACCATGGAATGTATCGAATTTAAAGAAATACTACTACTAAATCAAGTTTCAGTCTTTATGGTTGTATTAACACGAGTCAGGTGCTCGGTCGTTAGGGGTACGACCCCGAAGGGTGTAAAACTCTACCCTTGGAGCAACGCCTTCAAAATATTAACACGAGNACGGTGACAATATAATCCAACCATGGAATGTATCGAATTTAAAGAAATACTACTACTAAATCAGGTTTCAGTCTTTATGGTTGTATTAACACGAGTTAGGTGCTCGGTCGTTAGGGGTACGGCCCCGAAGGGTGTAAAACTCTACCCTTGGAGCAACGCCTTCAAAATATTAACACGAGTCAGGCGCTCGGTCGTTAGGGGTACAACCCCGAGGGGTGGAAGACTCCACTCTTGGAGCAACGCCTTTAAAATATTAACACGAGCCAGGCACTTGATCATTAGGGGTACGACCCCGAGGGGTGTAAGACTCTACCCTTGGAGCAACGCCTTCAAATTATTAACACGAACCAGACCCTCGATCGTTAGGGGTACGACCCCGAGGGGTTAGGACTCCACCCTTGGAGTAACGCCTTCAAATTATTAACACNACCCCGAGGGGTTAGGACTCCACCCTTGGAGTAACGCCTTCAAATTATTAACACGTGCTCTGTCGTTAAGGGTATGGCCCCGAAGGGTGTAAGAGTCCACCTCCAGATATACTCGGTCTCAAAGGGTCCAAAGACCCAACAGCAAGTTCGACGCGTTTACTTTTATGAATTCGACGTGAAGCCTTGCTACTTTAGAAGGTCCTTATTGACGTAACGTCAAGGCCATTTCCTTGGAACACGATTGATGCAGGAAATCATTGCAAATCAAAAAAGGGCTTTGCGTCCCCAAGCATACAAACAATAACTAAATTCTGTACAAAGAAGAGCTACAATGGGCTACGAAACAAATACAGAACCTAGAAATGACTAAGGCCACTAGCTACTAAAGCCCTCAGCTCATTCCTCCCCTGTTCCTCCCCCGTCGAGGCCTCCGTGCCACCTTTGTAGCTCGTCTCTGACCCACAATATCTCATCTAGCTCGGTACCATGCACCACAGTAATGATGGGGGGCGGAGGAGGGAACATATCATTTGTTGGCTCAGCAGGTGGCAAAGACGGAAGAGTAGAAGAAGGTTGGTCAGAATCGTCGTTGAGTGTGATGAGTTCGTTTCCACGTTCAGCTCCGACCGGCCCTTCTACCTCCACGTGGTCACCTAGGTCGGATCGGACCTGTTCGTCCAAGACTTCGTCATCGGCCTCCCTTCGAAGGCTGTGCATGGTGAACANCTCAAGAAAGTGTTAAACTTACCATCAGGTTATTTTGGATAATGCTCATCAGAAGTCGATTGTCCGAGTAATCTTTGTACACGGCCATATCGACGTCAAATTGAAGTGTCCCCACGACGATAAACACCACTTCGGGGGATTGGAGGATAGAGTCGGCTTCCAGAACAAGGCGACTACTCCTTGTCTCGGCCCGAGCAACCCACTCGCCCAAGACAGACGGGCCCGGGGTCGGGGCATCATGTTGTCGCTTCACATGGCGCTCCTCAGATTGTTCGATGTCCCGGACACGCCTGTCCCTTAGCCGGTCTCCTGAAGCAGGGACTTGTTAAGATTGGGGTCTTTGTCTGGTCGGCACAGCCGCGTCCCTGGATTGTTGCGTACGCGACGGTGACAGCAGCGGTTGCCTCCGAGGAGAACTAGGCGGGGAGATGANGACTTGTTAAGATTGGGGTCTTTGTCTGGTCGGCACAGCCGCGTCCCTGGATTGTTGCGTACGCGACGGTGACAGCAGCGGTTGCCTCCGAGGAGAACTAGGCGGGGAGATGATGGGGGCAATGTTGGAAGGCCCAGCCAACCCGGCGAGCCTGGCTCTCCTTGCCGCGAAGGCGGCCTCCATCATAGCAGCGGTGACTGGTGGCGGATTAAACATTTCAGACGCAAGGGGCTCGAGAGCGTGATAATTAGACTTTTCTTCAGAATCTCCCTCGGATTCTTCCTCTTTCGACGAGGAATGGTCTTCCCAAACAAAAGGGTTGAAAGGAGGTGGGATCTGGGAGAATCAATTGTAAGTCGGCGTGTAGCCGAGGAGAGTATGCGCCGCTCGCTTAACTGGGTCCAAGGACCAAACCTTTAGCAGGTCAGCAAATCGAACTTGGGACCTCAACGGTTGAGCAGCATCCCGGCGATATTCTTCTACAAAAGCAAAGCAAAATTAGTGCATCCATCAGACCCAAGAATAGCAAAATCAAGAAGTCGGAAAGAAAACACACATTCATCTCTCGGCACTTTGGGGCAGTACAATCCGTCATACTCTAGTCCGGTCTCTTTCTCTCAACTTTCGCCGAGCATGATCAGATCATCTACATACCCCTTGTCCGAGTCGGGCATGTGGGTTACCAGATACATTGAGCCATCTCCCGGCGACTAGCCTCAGGTCGTAGCAGAATAAAATTTCATCTACTACTAAATTGGTCCCCAGCTGAGCGTTTAAGGCAACTACGCCCATCATAATCCTAAAGAAGTTAACCTCACATTGAAAGAGAAAGAGCTTCAGTTGCATCAACACTCCCAGCAACAGGGGATGGAGGGGGAAGGTCAACCCTCCCTCCATGATGGCCTTAGTCCAGAAAGGTATCATGTCCACATTTCTCATATCCCTCCTATGGTGAGTGGGGTCGAAGGGGAAAGCAAAGACAGGCTCACGGATGTGGTACCTAACCTTAAAAGACTGGATATTCTCATCAGTCACTTAGGTTCTCCTCATCTTGTGGGTAGTCCTAACCCTAACAGACGTCTCCCCCCTAATTCTACTAGTTCTAGCCATTGGTGGGTGTTAAAAGGACGAAATGTAAAGGAAATGAAGGGAGAAAAAGCTCAAGTGGAAGTACTTACAGGAAGATGGTCTTCAAAGAGAGAGCTCGGAGGACGAAGGAAACTCGGAGGAGAACAGAGGAGCACTCGGGGTCTGATTGCTGAAGAGAGGTTGAGGATGCAAAGTTCTGAAAAGGTATGAAAACCTCCTATTTATACTACCTCACAGGGAGCAGGAATCGAAATATTGGGTCATCATTAGGGCATTTGAAAAAGGCGGCACCAGACGTGTAAGTAACCGTCGCTATTAATAAGGCGTGTTGATAGAGCCCCCAATCTCTTTACGCCACTTGTCTTACACTGCGAAAAGGATGGCGGCTAGGGGACAGTTGGCGAGACTCTAGGTGGTTTTAAAGCCCCCAGGTTGACACGTGGAATAATGAAGCAGTTGGGATATCCAAAGGGTGCCGAGAAGGTAAGCTGAGATATGGTGACACGGAGCAGTCGAGTACGATAGCTAACATCGTATTTAATGCGATGTGACCCCTCATTTATGACAGAATGAGTGATAGTGACAAGACAAATAAATGCGCGTCTGCCAACACCTGCCCTCTAGGAGTCTAATCCTACTGTCATGATGGCTAAGCATTAATGGCTTATGCGTCGAGACGACACGATCGGCTCTCCCGTGGAACTGTTTCCCCCGAGTATTCAATGCTCAATTGATGTCGGATGCAGATCTGGAGGATTTGGGTACTCGAGGAGTGGCATAAATGCTCGACATTTGGCCAAGCATTTACCCATTTTCCTACCATTTAATAGGAGGAGACGTGAGTAGAAAACACTCATTGCACGAGGAATGATGTGTCAGATGTAAGATGTTCATATGGGACTGGAGATCTTTGGCAATCATTGCTAATTCAGGTATAAATACTCCTCAGAAAAATAGACAAAGGTACGCAAACTTGAACCAGAAAAATAGTCCATTGAGCAAAATCCTTCGACCTTATACTGACTTAAGCTTAGGAGGGGATTAGTCGGGCGCTCGCCTGGCCCCCTTTTTTCTGACCCTGTTGTTTCAGGTTCGTCTGCTTGGAGATCATTGTCTCATACTATTGTAGGAATTATCTCGTGCAGTATATATATATACTGTCTTAGAGAGAGAGAGAGAGAGAAAGAGATAGAAAAAACATAACTTGCCAATGGGAGGAGTTCGCGCCGTTCTTCGATGGGGACCGGTGCAAAAAGGGGAGAGGAGGTTAACAAACCCTAACTTTTGTGTTAAGCAGGGTGAAATGTTAAAATTAGATTTGTATCCCGCCGGCTAAAAGTTAATCCCCAAGTTTTAGTAGGATTTCTTTGTCCAGAAAAGAGAGGATAAAGAAGCTGAATGACTAGGGCTGTGCAAAATATCCGGTAACCCAAAAACCCGATCCGGAACCGACTCTTTTGAACAGGCGGATAATATTTATTCCAGGTCGATTTCGGTAGAAAATAAAGATTAATCGATAAAATCGGTTCGAATTCGGATACCATCAATTCCAATACTAAAATAACTGACTCTAATAGTATTTAATAATATATATATATATATATAGTCTAGAATTTTCCTTTAAAAAATATAAAAGCAAACTAACCTTACTTTTACTTCTCAGTCTCTCTTCTCTTTTGCCGCTTCTCTCTTCTCTCTTCTCTCTTCTCTAACAAGCAGATCTAAGATCTGAAGACTCAAGGTCATATATCTCACCCTATCGAGCAGATCTGAAGACTCAAGGTCAAATAGAAATAGATATCAACCCTATCGAGCAGATCTAAACCCTTTTTTCTTTGACTGGTAAATTTCTTTTTTATTATCTTTGATTATCCATCTACCTGAATATTTTTTTTTTTTTTTGGTCTTGAAACTCAGTGCTCGAAAGTAGTGAGTTTTTCATTTGTTGAAACTCGGTGAGTTTTTTGGGTCTTGAAAGGTTTTCATTTGTTGAAACTCAGTGCTCGAAAGGTTTTTGGTGAGTTTTTTTGGTCTTGAAAGGTTTTTTGCTTTGAAAATTTTGGTTGGTTTTTAAAAAAATGTTTCACTTTTTGGTTTTATCTAATACTAGTTATAGGCTTGTAGCTTGGTTGTTGAGCATTTTGGCCTTGCATTTCTAGTTTCGGTGACTCTTGAAACTCAGTGCTCGAAAGCAGTGAGTTTTTTTTCATCAATTTCTTTTTTCTTTTTTTTTCCTTGCTCTTTAATTTCTTTCACACATTTTCTGAAAACATTTTTTTTTGTCTTGAAACTCACTTAATGAGTTTTTTCCTTTTCTACTTTAAAGTTGAAATTCAGTCACTGCCATCAAATTTTTTTATTTTTTTTTTCATTTTTTGGTCTTGAAAATCACTATTTGGTCGTGAAACTCAGTCACTACCATCATTTTTTTTTTCTTTTTTTTTCTCGCTATCTAATTTCTTATACACATTGTTTGAATACATTTTTTTTTGTATTGAAACTCACTGCTTTGCTCTATCTCTCTGCAACAATAGAGTTAAAACTCATTTTTCTGATCATAAATAATTAGACATTCAGATCTATCTATTTTTTTGGATATCAGACCATAAATTATTTATGTATGTTCTTTTTTTGTATTTATCTAATTCGTTCCTTTTTGTATTCATTGAATCTGGATTTTTTTTATATCTAAGCTTCTTGCACGATTAATTTGTTCAATTTATTTTTTTATGTAGATGGAGGGGAATACAACTTTAGCTGATGCTACACAAGTGATTGATGACCCTATGGAGACTAATGAGAATGAAAAATCTGAAAATAAAAAACCAGGGAAGTCAAAAGTGTGGAATCATTTCAAACTGCTAGAGAGGAAAAAAAGGTCAACTTCGCAAGGCGGAGTGCAAATACTATCACAAGATTTATCAATGTGATTCTAAGAAGCATGGTACGTCATCCCTTACATTTCATGTGAACCACAGTTGCACAAAATTTTCAAAATTTCCTGGTAGAAATGTGAATAAAAGTCAACAATTGTTAAGTTTTGAGAAAAAACCAAAAGGAGATTTAGGTCTTAGCAAAGTCGTGATTCATTAGTTTAATCAAGAAACTTCAAGACTGACACTTGAAGAAATGGTTATTATGGATGAATTGTCTTTTCGAGCTGTGGAAGCCCATGGCTTTAAAAGGTTTTGTAGGACACTAGAGCCAAAGTTCCAAGTTCCGTCTCGCACGACTATTGCTATAAATTGCATCAAACTTCATCAAAATGAAAGGGATAAGTTACAAAAAATTCTTGGATCCTCGACTAATAGGTTTAGTTTCACAACTGATACATGGACTTCTATTCAAAACATTAACTATATGTGTCTTACTACTCACTTCATTGATGACAATTGGAAACTAAACAAAAGAATTATAAACTTTTGCTTAATTCCTAATCATAGAGGGGACACAATTGGGAAACAATTGGAGGCTTGTTTACTTGCATGGGGTATTGATCGAATTTGTACAATCACAATTGATAATGCATCCTCAAATGAAGTTGCTATAGATTACTTAAGAAGACACATGAAGGGTAATATATTAGGAGGTGAGTCCCTTCACATGAGGTGTTGTGCACATATCTTAAACCTTGTCGTGAGTGAGGGATTAAAAGAACATAATGATTCTATCATAAGGGTGCGAAATGTTGTGAGGTATGTAAGGTCATCTCCTGCAAGGATGGAAAAATTTAAAAGATGTGCGAACAAAGAAAGAATTGATTGTAAGACTTTGGTGTGCCTTGATGTTTCAACTAGATGGAACTCCACTTATCTAATGCTTGAGGCTGCATAGAAATATCAAAAGGCCTTTGAAAGATTAGAGGATGATGATGGTCAATATGTCTCTTACTTTAGTGAAGGGACATTAGGGTCTCCTCGGTCTTTTGATTGGGAAAATATGAGGATTCTTGTGAAATTTCTAAAGATTTTCTATGATTCTACTTTGCGAATTTCTAGGTCCTTGTATGTCACAAGCAATTTACTTTTTCAAGAGCTTTGTATTGTTCAAACTAGTTTGTCCAAATTATGTGAGAATCGTGATCCCTTTTTGAGTGTCATGGCAATGAGGATGAAGAAGAAGTATGATAAATATTGGGGAAACATTGAAAAGATGAATTTATTGATATTTGTTGTTGTTTTATTGGATCCACGATGTAAGTTGGGTGCATTATCATTTTGGTTCAAACAAAACTTTGATGCAAACAATAATGAGGCGGAGGAAATGTTGGGCAAAGTAAAAAATGTGTTTCAGCGGTTGTATGATGAGTATGCATCAATTTTTGGAAATTCTAGTGAGGTACAGTCGCAAAATGCCTCTAATCATCCTTTATGTGACCCTGGTTCTTCAAGTGTGAGTGTTGTAGATACTAGTCAGGCCTTTTGACATATATATTCTCAGTTTGAATCAAGCAGTGCTCAATTAGAGACTAAATCTGAAGTTGACCAGTATTTGAGTGATGGTTGTGAGGAAAAAAATCCAGAATTTTACATTCTTAACTGGTGGAAACTGAATTCAGCTAAGTATCTCATCCTTGCTCATGTTGCAAAAGATGTGTTAGCTATTCCAATATCCACAGTTGCTTCTGAGTCTGTATTTAGTACAGGAGGACGCGTACTAGATCCATTTCGAAGTTCATTATCACCAAAAACAGTCGAGGCAATTGTTTGTGCACAAAATTGGTTAAAAGATCTAAATCCTTTTGATGATCAAGATGCAATGGATTACATGGAAATCATTGAACTTGACTCAGGTAACATATATATTGTCTTATTTTTTCAACTTGTTATTATTCTTTATTATAGAATGTTAGTTCTCTAAATATAATGGTATCTTTTTTATGTTTTATCTTAAAATTGGATAGGAGTGCAACTCATGCGACTGTTATTGATGATTGGATTTAGGCTATTGTTTTTGACAAAAAAAACATCTTTGGTATGTTTTTAATGTGATTTAGTATGTCCTTTATGTATTGAATCTTAAGTATTTTGTTCAGAATCATGGTGTTGTCTATAAATCTGTGTTTGTACTACTTCCCTTGCAGGTTATATGACTGTTCAGATTGACTGTTGATAGTCCTAATTTTTGGAATAGTGAACCAAATTTTTGGAATGGTGCATTGCAGATTTGTGAAGCATGCTAACTACTAACTTTTGTATTTAGACTACTGATTTTTTGGCGGTGTACATGGTTTATCTCTTTTGATTGTTGTGGTTGTATAACTATTATTGAAGCAAACTTGCATTGTTGCTACAACTTACACTTTATTTTCATGGTACAGGATTTGATTGAGTTTGGGCCTCAAATGATGAGTTACAGGTTGGGCTCTTATTTGATTGAGTTACAGGTTGTAAAATCTGATTAAGTTTGTGCTCTTATTTGGCCTCCAATGATGAGTTACAGGTTGGGCTCTTATTTGATTGAGTTACAGGTTGTAAAATCTGATTGAGTTTGTGCTTTTATTTGGCCTCCAATGATGAGTTACAGGTTGGGCTCAAATACGAGTTTAGGCTCTTATTTGATTGAGTTACAGGTTGTAAAATAATTCATGGTACAGTAAAATAAAATACCAAATTGGTTTGGGCCTCAAATGATGTCTAGCATATGAAATGGTCTTGGGCTTGAAAATGATTGGATGCAATTTAAGTTTATGGATCTGCTGGGCAAATTAATTGAGCCTGGGCCAAAGGAATTTTAGTCTGGGCTTGAATTTTAAGTCCACCTGTTAGCCGACCCGTAAATCGACCGTCATTTAAGGTCGATTTTTGGTTCAGTTAATTTTGTAATTCGGTTCGGCTCGATTTAAGTTTTCTACTTCTGCCTAATATTGGGTCGGCTGGCAGAAGTAGTCACTTCCAACCCTAACAGTCGGTTGAACACCCCTATGAATGACTACGATCGAGTTTTTAAAACCTACGAATATCCGACCTCCAAAATGCATTGCCAAAGCAAGGATAAATGGGGCCCACAGCTTATTTATCCAATCCAACATGGTGTATCTAGCTTTATCCGGCCATCCAAACACCCCCAGAGGGTTTTAGTTAGGTTTGTCAAAATTCGACACAACACGATTAATCGATACGAATTAAACGAGTTTGAGTGAGATCTTAACGAATTTGGGTGAAAAACAGATTGACTCACCAGACACGTTTAATAAACGGGTCGTATTCATGTGTGACCTGTCAAATCGTTTATCACACATTTACCCATTTAAATAAAATTAATATAATAATAAATTAATAATTATTTTAAAAAATTAGCCAGAAAAAAGAAGTAAAAAAGTAAAGTAGTAGTTCATTGGGGTACAACTCGAGAGGGCTGAGAGGTCAACTCTAGTACAACCCTAGATATATAATCTTCAACCTTAACCCTACCTCAACCCAAGTATTGTCCGAGTTTAATTCAAGCGAACTCAGGTTGAATTCGGTTTACTTAATTCGGGCTGATTTCAGGTTAAAAATCAGGTTGACTTGGATTACTTTATTCGGGTTAATTTTTTAAAGTGTAAATTTGAATTTTTCAAGTATAAATCTAATTTTTTCAAGTGATCTAAGATGAAGGGCGAGGCGCAGATAAAGAGGAATGACGAGAGAGAGAGAAAGAGGCTGAAAGTCTGATACGACTTAGACGAGTGACGATTGAGAGAAGGAGGTTGAGAGAGGAAGGAGTGACCTATGAAGCACGGATACTTCAAAAGGGTCAAAGTATCTGTATCGGATACTTTTGGATATGGATACGCATCGGATACATGTCGGATACGTATTGGATACGTCTGAGAAGTATCCTAAAATTAAAAAAATAAATTTTATTTTCGGATACGGTCGGATACGTTTTGGATACGAGTGGAATACGCATAAGAATACGGCGGGGTATTACTCAAATTTTAAAAAAGTATAGGGGCACAAGAGCAAAACTTTTTAGGCCCTTATTTGCAAAAAAAATATATATTAACCTAAAGGTCCTAAACCCAAACACATCCTGATGTTTTCCAACTCATATTTTCTTTTCTTCTACAGCCCGTCAGCCCCCACCCCCCTTCAGCCTTTCTTCCACAGCCCGTCAGCCCCCCACCCCCTTTAGCCGACAACGAACAATCGTCTCTCTCTCTCTCGACGAAAATTTTGGGTTTCTTTTGTTTAAGCATGGACTTGATATTATGCAATATGTATGTGTTGTTTAAGTATGGACTTGATATTATGTAATATGTATGTGATATAGAATGTATGATTTATGAATGATAGAATGGTTACTTATTATTATATATCTTTGGTAGATGTATGATTCACTTTATAAGTCATAATTATTACATTAAATATAATAATAAAATTTTAAAATATATATATTTTATGGACGTATCCTAACCGTACTCGTATCCTGTTTTTTTTTTGTTTTGCCGTATCCCCATACCTGTTTTGTATCGTATCCGTATCCGTGCTTCATAGGGAGTGACGAATAAGAAAAGAATTTGAGAGTGATAAAGACGCAAGGATGAAGACTTGAAGTGAAGTAAAAATTTTGACTCTAAAGAGTAAAGATAAATACTAACTCTAGTTAAATATATTAATAAATTTATGTATGTTCAGGTTCAACTAGATTTAATAATCGGGTTCAACCATATTTTAATATTCGGGTTGAACTCTATAACCCGAGACTTCAATCCAAGGTTTGCCCAAATTCAATTTGGGTTGGAGTTTTTTTGTCCAGACTCAATCCAAGTATTAAAAATTCTAACACAAGCCCTGTTTTTTTTTAATTGAGCTCAGGTTGAATTCGAGTTGGCCCGCCCAAGTTGTACCCCTAGTAGTTCAACAAAGGAGGGGAGATGGGGAGTAGTTCATGACAAAGGCAAACCAACTCGTTTTGTTTTTGTCCCACGTCGGCAAATGAGAGGAGATGGAGAGGGCTACTTTACCTATAAAAGGCAGTGGCCTCTTGTCTTTTTTTTTAGTCTTCAAGTCTAATTTTTATGTGAGATTTGACTAGAAATTCTTCTTTTTTGAGGTAAATACAGTCAACAGTAAAAAAAGTGATGTATTAAAATTTGTTGATATAATTTTTTTTTAAATTAAACGATTTAAATGAATCGTGTCGTGTTACCCGTTTATTAAATGTGACTTGTACGAATTTATATATTTTTCACTTATTTAACCCGACATGTAACCATTTAATTTGACACGTTTGACAGCCTAAATTTTAGTTTTGGGCGAATCGCACTTTACGCTGAAAGATTTAAAATGCCCATTTCACACTCTAAAATATCAAAAAATTTACATTGCACCTACATAGTAAAAAGTATAGTCGAAAAGTTAACTACCGTTTCACTTTCCGTCTATGCTCGGACCACGTGCCCAGCACGTGTAAGTATCAGGTCTAATAGTCACAAACCTTTTTTTGGGTAAATGTCAGTTTGGTTTGCATTTTTTCTTTTTTCGAATTTAGAAAAGTGGGTAAATTTAAGACAAGAAGTTATTACGACTATTTTGTGTATTTTTTAAAATAATTTTTCTAAAATTTAAAAAATACTACTACCACACTTCCCCCCCCCCCCCCCCACCATATTCTTATTTTCACTGTTGCTTTAGTTATTATCTAAATAAATTTTACTGTTTTTTATTTCGTAAAACTATTTTTAGAATCATATAATTTAATAAGTTCTGCAATAAAAAAATAACAAAACACACTTTTTAAAACTCTTTCTAAAAATAGTTTATGAATACTAATTTTTAAGACTCAAACCAAACCAATTGGAGTAGCTCAATTGGCCACAGCCTTTGGCTTTTCCAGTGGGAGGTGAAGAGTTCAAAGTCCCCTGGGCACGAAGCGTGACTATTTGGTAGGACAAAACCTCAATTGTTTGAACGAACCGTATTCAAGTCTCTGGTGTTAGTCTTGAATTTTCGACGAAACACAAGTTCTGATTTAAATAGTATATATGATAAGACCTTAGTTAATTGGACGAAGCATATTCAAATCTCTGATGTGGGTCTTGAATCTCCGACGAAGACGAAACGCAAGTCCTAATTTAAATAGTGTATGAGTTAAAGAACTGATTCGTACACTTAATTTTACCCATGAGCCGTGTAACGAAAAAATAGACATTCAATACCTCAACTATGGACTATAACAATTATTTTGTCTTTGCAAAAATTGATTCCCTGTCCTCCTGATTAGAGTAAGAGGCTCTTGAAAAAAAGGTTAGGCCTTGATGGTTGGTTTTTAATCAGAGCAAAGAGAAAATTAATCAAGATATGCATAAATTAATCCAAACAATAAAACATTAAAAAAAACACCACATTAGCAGCCCTTGTTTCGTGTGAAGGCATAACAAAAGAGAGAACTCCCTACAAAGATTAATGAACAAACTAGTGATTGTATTTTTCTTAAATTCCCAGCAATTGAGGTACACTTGTCAGTTTTGTGCCTTTCAAATAAATTGAAGGCATAACCCCCCTCAAGAATACAGAATAAATTTAAAAACCAAAGCCCAGAAAACAAGAAAACAATGGGAAAACAAAATGCCCACAGGGCAGACTATCCTACACAAATTCTCCTCACGAACCCACAATTATTGAATCAATAACATAGCATTTTCCTCCTCCCTTTTTTCTTTTCACTCTTTGATAAGAAACAATAATTTTGAAGAAATTTGAACCTCGAAGCTCCCTTAAACGCCTCACTTGGCACTGGCAAGCTGGGTGCGGAGGAGCTTGGCAGCAGCAACCATGTTTTGGAGAGCTGGTTTAACTTCAGCATATTTGCGAGTCTTAAGGCCACAGTCGGGGTTGACCCACAAGATGTTGGTTTCAAGCACAGCAAGCATCTTGTTAATTCTGTCAGCAATCTCCTCTGTTGATGGTATTCTAGGAGAGTGAATATCATACACACCAGGGCCAATACCAGCACCATACTTCACTCCCTCACGGAAGACTGACAGAAGTTTCTCATCAGATCGGGAGTTCTCAATGGTGATTACATCGGCATCCATGTCAATGATGGAATGGATAATGTCGTTGAAGTTGGAGTAGCACATGTGGGTGTGGATCTGTGAGATACTAATAGATAAGCATATTGCACAGGAATACAACAATAACAAGAGGATGTAAAAAGCAAATAAGTATAG
This sequence comes from Ilex paraguariensis, assembly GCA_963454935.2. NCBI lineage: Eukaryota > Viridiplantae > Streptophyta > Magnoliopsida > Aquifoliales > Aquifoliaceae > Ilex > Ilex paraguariensis. Next base: position 136,426 of record CAUOFW020006558.1, read on the forward strand.
TAAAGCATGTAAATTAGAGCAGACTTCGGGGAAGAGGGCAGCACCTGGGTAGTGTCTTGAACGCCGACGTTGGTGATTCTGAAGGAGTGGACAGCCCAGTTCAAGTAGAAAGCATGCTCAGCCTTTCTGAGAGGCAAGCCCTCTCTCAAAGCTGCCTCATCGATTTGGATGACATTGATGCCACCTTTCTCAAGATCCTCTACTTCGTCCTTGATGGCCAAAGCAATCTGGTAGCAAGTTTCAAATCTGGTAACAGGGATAACATCATGTCAAAAATTTGTTGTTATTGGTATTATTAATAAAAAAAGGGTAAAACTAATGATCTCCAGTGACAGCTTCCTTTTTTTAAAAAAGAAAAAGAAAAATCTATATTTTAATTACCTTGGCTGGTCATTTCGAACAAAGGACCAGTTGAGAATGGTGACAGGGCCAGTAAGCATTCCCTTCATTGGGCGCTTGGTCATTTTCTGAGCCATAGAGGACCAAAAGACAGTCATTGGCTTGGGTCGGCTCACATCACCATAGATGATGGGTGGCTTCACACAGCGAGATCCATAAGATTGCACCCATCCATTAGCAGTGAAGGCAAAACCAGACAGCTGTTCTCCGAAGTACTCAACCATGTCATTCCTCTGAAATACAAGAAATGAAGATTTGATAAGGGCGTTAGAATCCTTCAAGTGCATGTTGTCTGCTAGATCTAGAGGATAAAGGAACTATTTCAAACACTCAGTAGTCATAGGATAGGCCCATTAATTGACTTACCTCTGGCTCTCCATGAACCAGGACATCAATATCGAGCTCTTCCTGGAGCTTGACAACTTTGTTAATTTCCTCCTTGATGGCCTTAACATATTCCTCCTCGGAAATCCTACAGAAAATACCACATCCTTAGAACAAAGATTTGAAGACAAGTCTTCTATGACGAAAAGCAAGAAGTGAAGAAAACACCCACTTCTTAGCCTTGTATTCACGGCGAACTTTTCTGAGTTCCATTGTTTGGGGGAAAGATCCAATGGTGGTGGTAGGGAGGATTGGAAGGTTAAGCTTCTTCTGTTGAGCATCTAGTCTGGCGCTAACATTTGTAGCACGGCGGTGGTCCGATCCCTTCAAAGCGGCAGCCTGGAAAACCAAAAACAATTTAGCCGTTGCTAAGCACGGAATGATTCATTCAGTAAAGCCACCTGAAAGTGGTTAAAAGAAGAGGAGTCCAAACACTTACAGCCTTCTGAACAGCTTCATTGGTCACCCTAGGAGAGGACTTCCTTGAAGCCTGAGCTGCAGCATTAGCAGAGAAGAAACCCTGAAATAAAACCATAACAGTCAGATATGCAATGTCTGTATCATTATAAAAGGCACAAAAATACAACGGAAAATCATACATCAAAATTATNGAACAAAGGACCAGTTGAGAATGGTGACAGGGCCAGTAAGCATTCCCTTCATTGGGCGCTTGGTCATTTTCTGAGCCATAGAGGACCAAAAGACAGTCATTGGCTTGGGTCGGCTCACATCACCATAGATGATGGGTGGCTTCACACAGCGAGATCCATAAGATTGCACCCATCCATTAGCAGTGAAGGCAAAACCAGACAGCTGTTCTCCGAAGTACTCAACCATGTCATTCCTCTGAAATACAAGAAATGAAGATTTGATAAGGGCGTTAGAATCCTTCAAGTGCATGTTGTCTGCTAGATCTAGAGGATAAAGGAACTATTTCAAACACTCAGTAGTCATAGGATAGGCCCATTAATTGGCTTACCTCTGGCTCTCCATGAACCAGGACATCAATATCGAGCTCTTCCTGGAGCTTGACAACTTTGTTAATTTCCTCCTTGATGGCCTTAACATATTCCTCCACGGAAATCCTACAGAAAATACCA
>CAUOFW020006558.1:139591-224338 GCA_963454935.2 Ilex paraguariensis
CTCACATCACCATAGATGATGGGTGGCTTCACACAGCGAGATCCATAAGATTGCACCCATCCATTAGCAGTGAAGGCAAAACCAGACAGCTGTTCTCCGAAGTACTCAACCATGTCATTCCTCTGAAATACAAGAAATGAAGATTTGATAAGGGCGTTAGAATCCTTCAAGTGCATGTTGTCTGCTAGATCTAGAGGATAAAGGAACTATTTCAAACACTCAGTAGTCATAGGATAGGCCCATTAATTGACTTACCTCTGGCTCTCCATGAACCAGGACATCAATATCGAGCTCTTCCTGGAGCTTGACAACTTTGTTAATTTCCTCCTTGATGGCCTTAACATATTCCTCCTCGGAAATCCTACAGAAAATACCACATCCTTAGAACAAAGATTTGAAGACAAGTCTTCTATGACGAAAAGCAAGAAGTGAAGAAAACACCCACTTCTTAGCCTTGTATTCACGGCGAACTTTTCTGAGTTCCATTGTTTGGGGGAAAGATCCAATGGTGGTGGTAGGGAGGATTGGAAGGTTAAGCTTCTTCTGTTGAGCATCTAGTCTGGCGCTAACATTTGTAGCACGGCGGTGGTCCGATCCCTTCAAAGCGGCAGCCTGGAAAACCAAAAACAATTAAGCCGTTGCTAAGCACGGAATGATTCATTCAGTAAAGCCACCTGAAAGTGGTTAAAAGAAGAGGAGTCCAAACACCTACAGCCTTCTGAACAGCTTCATTGGTCACCCTAGGAGAGGACTTCCTTGAAGCCTGAGCTGCAGCATTAGCAGAGAAGAAACCCTGAAATAAAACCATAACAGTCAGATATGCAATGTCTGTATCATTATAAAAGGCACAAAAATACAACGGAAAATCATACATCAAAATTATAAACATCTCTCAAGGTAAAAATAAAGAGTACCTCATCCTTATGACCAGACAATGCCTTTGCCAAGGCATTCACTTCAACAACCTTTTGAGCAGCAAATGCGAGCCATGACTTAATTTCCTTGTCCAGCTTAGGCTCATTAATTAGATCAACAGCAGTGTGGAGAAGCGAGCAGGAGGTTGAGACCACGAGCTTGTCTGCAAAGCAGAATCGTGAAAAGAGTGAACTTTCCGCAGCAACAGACTACATATTTGTGTAACATAACCCTGGAACAATGATACCTTTTCCAACGATGCCCTCAAGGGACTGCAAGACGCTGAGAGATGAAGCAAGATCATTGGCCCAGATGTTCCTCCCATCAACCACACCACCGAAGAGGTATTTGCCAGAAGGGAAACCTCCCTTGATCAAATCAAGAGTCTTAGTTCCACGAACCAAATCAAAGCCAAAGGCAGTAACACCCTTCAGAGCAGTGAGAGTTTTAAATGCCTCAGCAGGAACATCAGCAAAGTAGGTCTCGACGAGGACATTCACACCAGACAATGTTGATTCTAGCTCAGAGTAGGCCTTAGTGAATACTTGCAACTCATGAGACTCAAGATCCTTGACAAGGGNCCTGGAGCTTGACAACTTTGTTAATTTCCTCCTTGATGGCCTTAACATATTCCTCCTCGNGACATTCACACCAGACAATGTTGATTCTAGCTCAGAGTAGGCCTTAGTGAATACTTGCAACTCATGAGACTCAAGATCCTTGACAAGGGTGGGCTCATCAAACTGAATCCACGAAGCACCAGCTGCCTTTAACTCAGAGACAACTTCCCTGCACATATATATTTCTATTATAGTGGCAAATTAAAGGAGTCGCATGAACAAGTATTAAGAGAAAATTTTACTTTCTTACTTATAGATTGGAAGGATTTTGTCAAGAAGGGAGAGAAGAGAAAAAGATTTATCAACACCCTTTGCAGGTTTAGATAGCAATAAGTAGCTGACAGGTCCAACAAGGACTGGAACGGTGTCGACTCCAAGCTGCATGCGAGAAAGAGTCAAGATCTGAGTTATATTTTCACATTAACAGAATACAAACAAACCAACAGTTATACTCAATGTAAAAGGAAAAAGAAAGAAAGACAAGAAAATTGAATTATCGCCAACTCTGTGAAACCATAGCAACTATTTGTTATATTACAGTTGTTATATGACCTTGATGAACAACTTAACTACGTAATATATGAGATCCATTAAACTTGGGAAAAAATTTTCCATTTCATGCCAAATCCAGAACTTCATAACTTAAACCTATGGCAACAACTGACTCAACCCTAATGATCTCATGTCTATGCAACTTATCTTCATTAATGATCATGCATGTTCAGATCAGGGAATTAAAAAAATATTCCACTAGCACAAACGAAAGAAATTTTCTATAATTTCTTCTCCACAAAAAAATAGCACGTGCTCAGATCACATACCGCTTTAGCTTCCTTGTATTCAGTCACTGCTTTGTGAGAAGCATAAGAAAACTTCACATCAGGTCCCAATTCGGGGACAATAAAATGGCTACATTATCACAAAAATCATAAACCATTATCAGTATATAAGGCATCAAACATCCCAATAAAGAGAACATTGAGAGGATTGATCCATCACTTACTAGTTGGTGTCAAACCACTTGGTCATTTCCATGGCGGGTACAGAGGCATTTCCTCTAGCCATAGAGAAGTAAATGTCAAATCCAATCTCTCCACTGGTCCAGTTGTATCTTGGTGGGACAGCACCGAGCATTGCAGTTGTATCAAGTACCTGGTCATAGTAAGAGAATGTGTTGCTAGGGATGTACTTGATGCCAGCATCAGCCATCTGCTTCCATATGGATGATCTGAGATCAGTTGCCACCTTTTGCAACTCCTCGGAACTGCTCTTCTTATCCCAGAAAGATTCCAATGCAAATTTCAGCTCTCTCTTTGGGCCCATGCGAGGGTATCCAACAATGTGAGACGCCATCTTTCTGGTGAAGTCAATATATCAAAAAAAAATTAATCACCTTCATTCAAAATTGCTTACATTACCCAACAAAAGTCAAGAATATATGTGCGCACAAAAATTATAAATCTAGAAAATGAATTCCCATAATTTGAATTCATTTTATAACAACTCAATTACAACCATCATTGTGTAACAATTTCTAAAATGCCTTCTCTTATAGTAATTATCAAAAAAGCACTAACTTTTTGCTTTCAAAACAGTTATAAGTTGTTGCAAAATGCCAAACAAACAAGACCTAACAAGACAAATTACAATTTAGGTACGACCTATCATATGTAAAGAAGGTAAAGGGTGTAGTGAAACCTAGATAATAAATAACAACAATGTTATGCCGACTAATCTTACTAAGTTTTCGATCTCATGTGATGTAACACAATTTTCATATCAAATAAGTAGGTCCCATTAATATTCAATAATGATAGAGATTATGCAGGATCACTTGGGATGAAAAAGGTAAGAAACTTAGCAAACATAATATTACCGAACAAATAAACAATGAGAAGGGACAAATAAATTCAGAAATTGCCAAGCAGATGAAGGACTTCAATTAAGTGAATACAATGAGTATTAAAAAAAACCAGTAAAAGAAAGTGTAGATATAATGAATGAAGCAGAGTACTTGTTCAGAACATGGAATCGACATATAATGCCAACAGATCTAATTGGATCCAAAGCATTTAATAGCCACTTCATCTTAGATTTACCCAAGAGCAAAGATTCAATAGTAGATCTCCAAGTCCAAATAAGCTAAAACGCTAGATCTACCACATGGACATTCAAACAAATGGATATAAAGCAGACATACAAGCCTACCCACATATATGTGATCCGTATAGCAAGAATTGACCCTAACCAACCGCTCGATTTTAGATGTCATGTCAGCAATGTCACTACTATACACTTGTAAAGGAAAGAATAATATCAGATCGACTACATTAAAGACCCTTACCACTAGATCTAAGCGGGAAAAACAAAATAGGGGTTGCAATTCGAAGAGAAAAGAGCAAGAACTGCATAAGAAACTAAATACCAACTTCACAGACTTCAAAAACCAGTAAACAAATATGGGTATTAGAGAAAGAACAGATTGGGAAGAGAGAGAGAGTGAAAACGTTAGAGGTGATATTTAGAGCAATAAGCAGAGACAGAACTTAGCATTACAAATACAGGGAAACGAGTGGTGGTGTGAGAGAAGCATAGAGACGTGGGAGACATGGCGTACCTTAGGGAAGAGGTAGAACCGGAGGGGTCTGAGACTGGTTCTCTGAGGGGGAGATAGAGAGAGAACAAGGGGCCGACGCGAGTTTGCAATGGGTGGTGATTGGGTTATTTATAGAAGGGATTGAAGGAGTAGGTGGGTGTGGTAGATCTGCGAAAAATGCTGAATTTCCTATGCTTGTTGCGTAGGCTGACGCGCTCTGAATGTGGCGTGTGGTCTGACATTCTTGGTGGTGTGAATAGATGACAGATACCAACCCTCTTTTTTTTTTTTTTTGGTCAAGATACCAACCCCCTCAAAAGTCCTAATATAATGCGAATCAATTCGCAGATTACACCACTTTTTAAACAAATTTAGTTTTAAACTTATTTATGGAATTACAGTAATATTTTTTGATTTAAATTTACTAAAATTTTATACGAACCTGTTAATTTGTCTATTTCACACATGATCGATTCGATTATTAATTTTTATCTAACAAGTTGTCTCGTATCGAGTTCATGTTGTGTATAGATCGTATATATAACTCATTTATAAACGAATCGAATCGTGTATGTTTTTTAATTAGTTTCACTTATACCTAATTTATTTATTAATTGTAAAAACATGTGGTTTAAGGAAGACTCAATCTCTTTAATTTTATGTAGTGTTAACCAATCGTGTCATTTTTTGGAGAAAATATTCAATATCATGGTAATATCGTGTCGGCATTAATAACATAGTATTATCAACCAATAATCAAATATCAAATGAATAAAATGAATCTCACTTAGGCAGTTATTAACTTACATAAAAAAAAATAGTAGATAGTTATTTACTTACATGAACCAGTAGTTATTAACTTGTGCAAAATTCACTTTTTTATTTGTCTGTATACTATTGATCGGTAATACCGTATTAAAATGGTGACATGTTATCGCGAATATTTTGACACCCCGGTCAAAGACCATGTTTTATTAAAAAGTATGGTTAAAAACCATGTTTCATAGTGGCCACACTTTTATTGAGCATCCTCCTTACACAATTACGATTTCTTTTGAAAACGGAGATATTGGCGCCACTTTTAAAAAATATTTTAATTTTGTAAATAAGTTCAAAATTATATGCTGTTAAAGTCAAACTATCGCACTTTGGTAATTGATTCTATATATTGCATACATGGATCAAATAATAGTAAAAATAATAATAAGGGAAAATTTCAACTACATTCCCTCTAGTTTACTATATTTTCAAGGACACGCCCTTTATTTTTTAAATTTTCACTGACACCCTCTATCATATTAAAAATATTAACTAAAATATAATTTTATTAAATTATCCATGATATATTTGAGGACAAACTTTATTCACACCCCCTCTAGATAAGCATGTTTTCAATAAGACCCCCTCTATTTTCTAATTTTTTTTTATGTATTAAAATTCAGACCGATTAAAATTCGATTCATGCTAATTAATTTTTTTTTTTTACATATTAAAATTGGGTTTTAAGGGGGCTAGTACCCTTTTTAGAAATTATAGGACAAAAAATACTATTTTTAAAAATATAGGTCAAAAAGTACACAACCCTTAACAAATCTCTAAAATACCCTCTTCAGTAGAATGGAAACCGATTCTTATATTTTTGCTTCCACAACCAAAACTTAAGGGATCTCAACAGTTACACATAAATTCCTTCAATATTTGCCGAAAACCTCATTCTTCCAAAAACTTTCATAAAATCTCTTTTTAAATGTTCAAAACTTTCTGTTAATCATTGCTGAAGAAAGGATTTTTTCAAAACTTCACTATCCAAATCTTCACCTTTGTAGTTTAAGGATGGAGAAGGATGAGAGTGGTTATAAATTTTTTTAGTAACGAAGAACCAACTCAATCACACAATTTTGGATATGGATTGGAATCCGATTCATTAACATTTCTTGGTTACATTAAAGGGCAATGTGGTTTCAGTAAAAGATCCATCTGGGTGAGAACAATTTAAATAAAAGTTTGAATGAGAGTGACTGTAACAGAAGGATGGAGAAAGATGGGAGTCGTTGAATTTTGAATTTTTTTGAAAAGAAGTTGATAACTCAAGAAAAATATTGTTTCTCCCAATATTTTTATTTATTTACTTTTTTTCCCTCAATTACTTTTATACTTCTAGTGCTTGGTATTACATGCACACCAAGTGTTCGATCATTTGTTAAAAAAAAAAATCAAAGAGGCTATATACATTGTGATATGCGTCATGTAAATATATGTAGCGTGACATTAATTTGAAATAATGTGACATTAGTTTCTAGGAGTGTAAAGTTGGTTTGTAATACTGTGACATTTTTTAGTACTATTATAATATTGTCTTGTAGCACTGTGACATTATCGTACGAAGCAACAAATCATCCTCCTAATCAGAATCATCATTTTGATTATTACGATCATCCCCTTTGAGTTATCATCATTGACATTTATCCTCACATGAACACGATTGACATTAAAAGACTATAACAATTTTTTTTATAAAAATTAAAAAAAAAAAAATGGAGGACATTGTAGCAGTGTGACATTTTATAATACCAATGTAACATTGTCTCGTAACACTGTAACATTATCGTGTGAGACAGCAAATCATCCTCCGAATCAGAATCTTCATTTTAATTATTACGATTTATAAAAAAAATATTATAGAAATATGAAAAATACATGAATGTTTGAATAACTAGTGTTGAATGAAAGAGAAAGATATAATTTAAAATTCAAAAATAATATTCCATAAATTTAGGAAATTGAATCCTTAATATAACTGTCATATTTGTCTCCTGCTAATAAAGGAAAAAGGACAATTTCATAAGAAAAAAAATTACAACTCAACAAAAGTGTACTTCTTCACCAAACATTTACACATAAAGGTACTTATATACAAATATTTTATATTAAAGTATTTTTACACAAATAAGTATGATAAAGTGTACATTTTTACAATTTTCCCATTAAAATTTGAGCCGATTAAAAATTATATTTTTTATGTATTAAAATTTGGGCTAATTAAAATTCTATTTGGGCAAATTAAAAATTATTTTTAATCGACTCAAATCAAATTTTAATCAATTCGTATTGAATTTTAATCAACACAATTTTTAATAGATAAAAAAATATAAATTTTAATTGACTCAAATTTTAATAAATCAAATTTTAATTGATACTAATTTTAATAAGTAAAAAAATATAAAATTTTAATCAACTCGAAAGTGAATTTTAATAGGCGCTAACAACTTGAGTAGATTTCAAATCAACTCAAATTTTAATACATTAAAAAATAAAAATTTAATCAGTTTCAATTGAATTTTAATTGGTTTAAATTTTAATATATAAAAAAATAAATTTTAATCAATTTGAATTTTAATAAAATTTTATGTAGAAACATTACTTGAAGTTTATGTAAGAGCATTTTTGGTATTTTCTACCATTTTTGGCTAAAAATGGTAGTTTAATAGTAGGGAGTGTCAGTGATGTTTAAATATAAACTAAAAAATGTGTCACTGATGTTTTTTTATTATAGAGGGGGTGTCCTTGAAAATATAGTAAACTAAGAGGGGTACGACTGAAATTTTTCCTAATAATAATTTTTCTCATACTATAAATAACAATTTAAATTACACATTTATAAATGCACAACACTTGTTAAGATTAATTCAATATGCATACAATTTTATTTAATAGTATAAAATTCATTCAACATTTTTTTGCACAATCTCCGATGCTAGACAAACAACTAATATACACTCCTCAATACAAGACCACTCTATTAATTTACACTTATTTTTTTTTCTCTCTCTTATCCCTTTCTTATTTTTTCTGTTCACTTTAATTTTAAATTATGTAATTAAATAAAAAATAAATTATTATTGTAAAATACATTATGTATTATAGAGTACTTTTAGACATGAGATCATTAGTATTTCATAACCAACCTCTATATGTATTTACGGTTTGCTTTGAAGCTTTCAAGTATCAATTTGATATTTTGAACTTTATCAAATGGTTCTGCTAAAAAAAAAAAACTTTATCAAATGGTAACTCATTCATGCTTTTGTGTTAAGATAAATCCTATAAAATCCTTCACAGTAGTTTGGATTGAAAAAATTTAATACATATTAACTTGAGATTCATCTTCAAGTCTTGCAAGAAACGTTCTATTTAATGACAAATATCTAATCCACCCGAGTAGACTCATCCGGGTCATATGGGTTTTACCAAGTTTTGTGTTAAAAATGATCCAAATATTAAATCGGCCAAGTTCAGCCTCTAATTCACCAAATTTTAGAGTTGATCGGTCGAACTGAATCAAATTTAATAACTATGTCTTATCAGTTGTCTTCGACTGAAACTGAAAATTCTTACCTAATGAAAGCATAAGTTTGAGTGAATTTGGAATTTCATTCTACCTAAAAATTCTTATGGTTCCGAAAAATCCAATTTAGTTTGAGGCATAAAACAGAAACATTAAATGTAGGCCTTTTTATTTTTGGTATTATTTTTTTTAAAAAATTAATTTATTTTTAATTTTCTATGTGAGAAAGATAAAAGAATGGTGTGTTAATATTGTCGAGAAAGAGATTTTTATTTTTATTTTTATTTTTATTTTTACCATAGAGAGGGAGAGAGAGTATTTAATTTCAACTTTTGTTTTTTAAATTTTTTTTAAGAGAGAGAGGGGGTGTGAGTAAATATCAGTTGACTTTTGAGTATTTTTTAATTTTTAATGTTATGGATTTGATTATAGACCTAAATTATTGCAATAAAAATTTTGATTTGATTTAATTTTTTGGGACTTTTTTGTAGGGCTTAAAATTTAATGAGTTTAATTTTTTTTGTAGATTAGTTATATACCTAAAATTATGAAGTTTTCTAAAAATTTGGGGCCTAAAACCCATATTTTTAGAATCGAAATGGATAACTTTCTCCCATTTTCTCCCGACTCTATTTTGTGGTAAACTTGAATCGATACCAAGTGAACACATTATTTTTAAAGTTTTCCTTATATTGAATAAAAGCACTTTGGCAAAAAATATAAAATAAAAGCACCCCTCTTCCATTAGCAAAAGCAAAATTGGATATATTTGGATGCACATGCGACTCACATGCACTTGCCAGCAAGTGAGGAAACCAAACGGGTTGTGTTACTGCTGTACTACTACAGTCTACTACTACAACGGCTTGTCAACGCCACCCCTCTCTCCCCGTTGACTTTCCTTAATTTTCACCTTTTCACATTTAAGCTTATTCCCATTGTATTCACGTGGTTTATAATTTTATATATTAAACAAGCAATTACCACCGTTAATAGCATTGAAAATTGGTTTTTTTTTTTTTACACACTTCTCTCTCCTTGATTTTTAGCATAATCATTCATTGGATGATGAGTTAAAAAACTAACCAACAAGATGAATAGAGGGGTATTTTTGTTATTAAAAAATTACTGGTGATTTTATTTTAGAGCAATTTATAATTTATACTTCTCAAAATATGCATTTTTTTCGATGTGATTTTTTAAATTCCAATTGGAGTATTCAAATTATCAAAGATTTTATCCGGTTTCATTGGAGTTCTTACATCCAAGTCCATTAGGCTTTTTTTTTTTTTTTTTTTGTTACAAGATATCTAAACATACGCCGACTACTCTCTCGAGTTCAACAGTTGGTCATCATGACTTGAACTAAATTAGAATATATTTTTAAAAGGACAAAAATCAATAATTATTAGAGGGAGTAAGAATGAATTGAATCTTAAACTTCTAAATTAGTAAAGAAATACTAAATCACACCCAAAAGTTCAAATCCACTAATTTTGTTTTGACTGAATGGCATCGCAACACTGCCGCATGACCAGCTAGACTAGCTAGAGAAGTATATTTGTTCGGCAACAACATCTTTCTCACTTAGAATAAAAAAATATTACATTTTGTCATCTGATTCTGAGATAAAAAAGATATCAAATCAAAAATATTTATATATGCAGAGGATATCTAAGGGCTTGTTTAGCTGGTCATTTGGGGAGGGTTTGGAATGACTTCTTCAAACTCTTTCAAACTCAAACTCATTTTTATAAAGATGAGATTCAATATTAAATTTAGTTCATACCCATATTTTATATGTAACACATACACATATAAGATCCACAAATATATCATAATTATTAACAGTTATTTGTCATAAATGACTATTTTATCTTTGATAAATTCAATTCATACCTATGTTAAGGGGTACAATTATCTTTTATATTGAAATTGAAAATTGGATAAAGCGTTAAAAATGTGAATTTCATGAACAAAATTGAAGGTGGGATTTGGTTTATGCCACAAAACTGTTAAAACATCTCTAATAGATTCTTTGTTCTCCCTCGATTTCTTATTTTAGAGAGTTAATTCTTAAATACTCATCTACAATAAACTTTTTATTTTGACCAGTTAAAATATAAAATCTAATTTAACTCTCTATGTTTGAAGANAAATTCAATCTCAATTTTGAAATCCACCCCTATGGGTTTAACCAAAACCCCATTTTGTGTGTTTTAGTCCACTATTATCTTCAAATCTTAAATTAAATATGCGTTTAAAAGGTGCATTAGACTAATTTTGTAAAATTGATCTTCTAAATATNTGGCATCTGAAATCAATAAGAATCATTGGATTTATAGATCCTATTAAGAAAAATTGATGGTAGCCACTAATCCTTTGGTCCTCTTCATTCAGGATACCATTTGGAATCCAAAGTATTTTCATGAAAAAATGACACATGTTCTTTGCTCCTTAAATGCAATTGACTATATAAGCTATTAAAAAAAATTTACTTTGCTAAAAAAAAGGTGGTTTAAAACAGAAATCTCTATTAGAGATGCTCTTAGCAAATCAATCAAGGATTATGCCGNAAGTAAAAGTAATTTTAGCACTTAAATAAGTTAATAAAAAAAGTAAAAATAATTAATTTTTACTTTTAAAAATCACTTCTCATTTTCTTCTCACTTTCCCGATCACCTCCACGGCCATCACCAATCCGCCAGTAAAGGTAAAGCTTTCGAAGCCAAACTTGACGTCAATGACGAGAATACGAAGAAATTGAAGAGGAAGTGGAGGTAGAAGTAGAAGAAGAGCTCGAAGTAATTCATTGCTTCCATAATTCATAATTCGAATAGTTGGTCTCGCCCTACCGATGAATAAGAGAAAACCAGAGTAGCTGAACAATTTACTGCACAACAAGTTCTTTGATGCTTGTGCTCATCACATTGATCTTCCAAAGAATGAAAATAAAATATTTTGCATTGATTGCAATATTTGTTATTGTAAGCACTGCATCTCTTCTGTGACTCATTGCCTTCACTGATATCTTCGAATCTGGAAGTGCACATATCAATATGTTGTTCGGCTTGAAGATATGCGGAAACGTCTTTGATTGCTTCAAAATTCAAGTCAGGACGTCTCTATTTCTCTCTTTTGCATGTTTAACTATNCAAAATTCAAGTTAGGACGTCTCTATTTCTCTCTTTTGCATGTTTAACTATACAAACTTGTTTAATTGTCAATCTGATTTGAATTCCATATGTTGATCATGAATAATTTGCTACTCTAAACTTATCAGTAAAATTCCTTTATTAATAATAGTTGTTAGACTATGGCCATTTGTTAATTTTACTTTCTTAATTCATTGCTCTTTCTCACATTTAATTTTTAGCAAAATTGGACAGTTTGATAGAATACCCGCTAACTGTTTGATAAAATGCCTTACATGTGTTATGGATTTTTTCTTATGCTTGAGGTTGTTAGTTTTCGTGTGTTGTAAAGCAGCGGAGAATAGTGTGAAAGTACTGGGGTATGGTCATTGGTATCCCATGGTTACCTTTTTATTTTTGTGAATTTATGTAAATATTTAATAAATTACCACTAAAATGTATTTATGGGATAACTATTGACATTTTTAATAAAATACACGCAAACACACACACATATATATTTGATTATGAAGGGCATATTTATAATTATGATACAAATAAATACTTTTTTAATTGACCATCCAAATATACTTTTTGTAAAATCATTTTTATTTAAGTACTTTTTTTAATGAGCATCCAAACGATGCTTATGAAAAAAAGTATTTTTTAATAAAGTGTTTTTTAAAAAGTAATTATTCAAGAAATACTTTTGAATTCAATATATCATCCCAAACACACTCTAACTTATATTTTGGTCCCTCAAATTATGAATTTTGCGTCACATTAACCCCTCAATTACTTTATTGGTTTAATTTTGCCTTCAACGCAAATATTCTCTTTCTTTTTAAAGAAAAGCACCAACGTGTCGAGAAAAAAAAGTGAAACAAAATAATAATGTTCATCAAAATTACAACGAACATTAATCAGTAGGGTAAAGTGAAAATAATAACTATAGTGAAAGGTGCAATGTGTTGAAACATGCTAATTAAAAGAGTAAAATGACACAAATTTCATATTTTAAGGGTATAAAGTGCCGATTCACTATTAATAATAATAAAAGGGGTTGTTTTTACGCGCTTCACAAACGCTTGGGCTTTACAACAATTGACGTGGTGGTAATATCCAAAAAGTAAAAATGCTGGATAAGTAACCTAAAAAGTTGGTGGATATCCCACCAAACCAAACTGATAAAAAATTGTTTTGTAAATTAAGTCGTTTTGAATTATATTTTTTATAATTTTTTAAAATTAAATTATAAAAAATTTATTTTTTATAAATATCTTAATTTTAACATAAATGACCTATTTTTAGCTTAACTAAAAATAAAATTAATTAAAATATGAATAAATTAATTCAAACACTTTTTAGGCTTTTACTATTAAAAAAAAAAAAAAAATTTGGTGGCTGAAGTTGGTGGGGGATTGGGTGGTGGGGACGTGGGCCCGATTCTTCGCAATTATGGTTGAATAGACAAATGACTCCGAGCCAGCAACTATGATACTCTGTTTAAGTCCACATCATATTCGTTGGATATTGAAGCAAAAATTGAATATTGACTGTGTTATATTTATATTTTAAATAATAAATTATTATTTTTTAATTAAATAATTTAAAATTAAAATAAACAGAAAAAAAATAATAGATAGGTAAGAGCCAGAGAAAGAGAGAGGTAGGTGTGAGTGGGATTATGTGTCATTAGAGATTGTGTTAATTTAATTGTTTAATATTTGGGAGTCGTGTAGAGACTATGAAGCGACGTAAAACTCGTTAGATAGAATTAAAATTTTATTTTGAAATAAATTTTATATCGTTAGATAAAATTATACGAAGATTGGATTAATCTCAACCATCGTTATATTTTTATAAATCTTCAAATCAAATTACTAGTTGTGTTTACATAGACTGACCATAACTCGTAAAAACGCGACATAAAACTCGACCGTCAAAAAATTAAATATTACTATATCAAATAAGAATTTTTATTTTTTTTCCCTTTTAAAAATTACATAAGTTGAAATTAAGTTTTATCCATTTATTTCAAAAAAATCAATAAAATTTTCTCAAAATACATGACTTCAAAAAAATATTATTAAGTGTACACTGTCGTATATAAATAGTGTATATAATAAAAATTATATTGAACTACAAATTAATAAAAAAATTAAATAATTTAACTTGTAATAGAAATGAGTGATGTGATAGGAATATACCAAAAAATATATATGAAGATAAAATTCAAACTCCTAATTCATTTATTATATAGATGTTTTGTAGCTAAATAAATTAAAAACTAGGAAATGGGGATCTTCAATCTCTCTTAGCTTAATTTGATTTTCTCTTTTTTTTTTTTGGTCAATTTGAATTTGATTTTTAGATTCGAATTTTACAAGAGACGTCTCAATTGATTTAACATGCACAATTTCTTAATTGAAAAAAACAGTGGGGAAGGTGCTAATTTTTTAATAAAGAAGACTAAAAAGAAAAAAAAATTATGAGTTTGTTGGGTGAGTAGGTGAAGAGGAAACACACTCAATGCTGCAAATATTAATTTATACATGCTGAAAATTAGACACAAAGCGATGAAGCCACTATTGAAGGAATAATAATAGAAAAGAAAAATTATGCTTTTCATATAATACTAGTCAAATGAGATTATTACGGTATTAAAATCAGGTTATTTATATTTAAAACTAATTTAATTAATATTCTTATTTCTAAGTAAAGTTATTTTTAAATTTTGTTAAGAAATAGTCAATCCTAATTAACCAATCTATTTCGGTATTTTTTTCATCCTATTTTTGTGTGTGAATTTTGTTTTTTGAGGTTATTTTAGTGAACAAAAAGGGTTGTCTTTTATTTATCTATATAGTAATTATTCGTATCTGAAGACACTATATTAGTCGTAAAAAAAAATTATAAACATTTGTCTACAAACACCACCAACTTTGTTATATAGACATGTGTTTGTAGTAGTTGAGTTTGAGCCATAACCCATAAACTAATTAGTTGCCAACTTGTGAGATCTTCAACCTATCTTGTGATTTGTGTGGAGAAATACAAAATTAGGTTTTAACATTAAGAAAAGTAATATTCTAATTGGCAAGCTAAGGCACCTACTTCCTCTATATGAATATGAATATATACATGGTTGGTATTCAATGATAGCATAAATAATTTATAGTTGATGTAACAAGAGACGGAGTTAGGATTTTTCTGGAGCAAAAGGCGGAGTTAAAGTTTTTCTACAATGGGACAATCTAAAATTTATTTAGTAATTCACAATCCCATGATTTCAACAAAAAAATATTAATTCTTATTTTTTTTTTGTTGATAAAAGTACACCAAAATTGTTGTGAATGGGAGTAAATTCTAAAAATAATATATATATTTTTCTCAAAATTGCAGGATCTTTGCCTCGTGTATGGAGCTTCAAGGATATAAACACTAATCTGAAAGAAATAAACATTGATATTTTATTTTTGAAATTTTTTTAGAAGATTTATGTCATTTGAAAGCCCTTCTTTCCGTTCTTAGAGAGTATTCCCACTTCCATTTTTTTGGTATGTAAACAACAATGGATCTAGGAGGAGGGTGGGTTTTAAGACTTTATTTATTATTTGATTGAATAATTGATTTATTTTGAATAATTATGACTATTAGGAAAAATTATTATTTGAATAGTTATAATCCTTAACAAAAGACATTGTTGAAGAGATATGACCATTGAAAAAGATATATCTTTAGAAGGGTCACGACTATTAATCAAAAAATTCATCTTTAAAAAAGTCATGTCTTTTAATAAAAAGACACTTATTTGGAAGGTTGACTTTTGAGAAAAGATATTAAGAAGTCTATAAATAAGACTCTTTACTTCATTCACTACTACATTAGAGTCTTATATAACTTATTTCTCTTCCCTCTCTCTCTCTCTCTCTCTCTCTCTCTCTCGCAGAATAAAAACTATTCGAAGTGATTTTCTTTTGAAGTTCTGCAATATTATTAATTGCAGTTCTTGACCCAAAAACTTTGTTATATTATAGAAGTGATTTGTCAAGAACTCTCAAGCAAATTCTTGGAGTGGGGGCAAATATCACTTTAAAGAAAAGCGATTTTTCGTGCCTCAAAACTTTGATTATGTTCTATTTTATATCTACTCAAAGTAATTTTTCAACAGTGGGAAGGGACGACAATCTTTTTGATTCAAAAAATTTCTTATAATTATATAGTATATGCTAAATGATGCTTATAACTAGAGAGCCCCTTTCAGAGACCACGTTTCTAAAACAAAAAGGTATTATACTAGTTTGGATAGTAAATAAGGTAGTTTTACTTAAGGTTAAGTACTAGTTTATATTGCATAGCATTTATTATATTCTTTCAAAATAGCAAACTTGGTTTAGCTCCCCTTCTACTTTATCCACGAACAAGAACTCATGGCTCAAACCGCCAACTACAGCTTGACTTGGCTTTGTTTTTTGGGTTCTTTAGAAGTCGGTATACCTAATTAGATTTATTTGACAAAAAATACATAGAACAAAATGTGAGTTAAAAAGACATAAATGTCCATTTTATGGTCATTTAATTTAAAATCTCTTATCTTTAATACACTTTGATTCATGTGTGTTTATTAATACATATAAATACGTATTTAATGCACATTTGATTCATGTGTATTTGTTAATACATGTAAATATATATGTGTGTGTGTGTGTGTATACTTGTTTATATACACGTATATACGAATATATATACTTATTTACACACACACACTATGTATACTTGTTTATATACACGTATATACGAATATATATACTTATTTACACACACACACACACACACATATATATATATGTTTGTTGTTAAATCTCTTATTTAAATTTTGAATTATCTTTAATGCACCTTGATTCATGCGTATTTTTTTTTTGAAAAGTAATTTTGTTTTCAAATTATATTTAATACACCTTGATTCAAGCGTTTTTTTTTGAAAAATAGTTTTATTTTCAAATTAATTTAATATCCGAATAATATAAAAATATAATAATAACAGTGTAATAATAACAGTATAACAAATATACTGTAACAAAAACAATGTTAAGTAGTTTTGTGTATATAGTAACAAATTCAAAACGAAGATGGACTATTTTGAATGAAATTATATGAAATTATATGTTTGACAAAATATAATAGTACAATATTTTACGTAAATAGTTTGCAACACTATTATTGTTATACTGTAACATTGTTAGTGTTACACTTTATATTGTTACACTATTACACTATTCGGATATTAAATTAATTTGAAAATAAAACCACTTTCTAAAAAAAAATTTGCACTAATCAAGGTGCATTAAAAGATAATTCAAAATTTAGATAAGAGATTTAACAACAATTATATACATACATACATAAGTATTTATATATATATATGTATATATATAAATATATATAAAGATATGTATTTATGTATATATAAAAACGTGTATATATAAATATATATAAAAATATGTATTTATGCATATATAAAAATGTATATATATATATATATATATATATATTAAAGTTCTCCCATAAAACTAAAAGATATTTAATGCACCACTTTTCAAAGAAAAGTGGTGCATTAAATACACATGTATTAATGAAGGGCAAAAATGTCACAATAAAAATAGATAAATTCAAATTATGTACTTGAATACAAATAAATATCAAAATTAAGTACTTAATAACTCTACATTTTTTAGTGTGTATTTTTTGCCAAATAAGTCTAATTTGGTATACCCATTACAATTTACCCTTGTTTTTTTGCCTCTCAAAGCTTATAAAGTAGAGATACTAATCATCATAAGTGGTTGGGATTTTTGGAAACCGGTACACCTAATTAGACTTATTTGACAAAAAATNCTACATTTTTTAGTGTGTATTTTTTGCCAAATAAGTCTAATTTGGTATACCCATTATAATTTACCCTTGTTTTTTTGGCTCTCAAAGCTTATAAAGTAGAGATACTAATCATCATAAGTGGTTGGGATTTTTGGAAATCGGTACACCTAATTAGACTTATTTGACAAAAAATACATATTAGAAAATGTTTTGAAAAAATGTATACTAGTTAGATACAAAGACATAAACGCCCATTTTTAGGAAAAATGGTGCATTAAATATTTCCTAGTTTTATGGGAGAACTTTAATATTTAATACATATTGATTCATGTGTATTTGTATATATATATATATTTATATATATATATATATTTATATACGTATATATTTATCTTTATATCTACATACATACTTATATATTTAATGCACTTATATATATATATAGAAGTATGTATATACGTGTAAAATATAACATTGAAAGTGTAAAGTATTACCTTATGTCTCATCTTAGTTAATGAAAAGTGTAAAATGTTACATGTTAACATTGAAAGTGTAACACTTTCACATTTTTTCAATTAATTAGTATTTTTAGTGTAAGATGAGATACGTATATTCTGTTTGTGTAACACTTTAGGTAATGTCTCTCCTTACCTTGTGTAAATAACTTATTACATTGTTATTGCTACACTATTATTGTTACTTTCAATATTACCCTATAACACTTTATATTTTCCATTAAGAAGGTGAGACATAAGATAATATTTTACACTTTACACTTTCAATGTTACACTTTACATTTTTANATTCTGTTTGTGTAACACTTTAGGTAATGTCTCTCCTTACCTTGTGTAAATAGCTTATTACATTGTTATTGCTACACTATTATTGTTACTTTCAATATTACCCTATAACACTTTATACTTTCCATTAAGAAATGTGAGACATAAGATAATATTTTACACTTTACACTTTCGATGTTACACTTTACATTTTTAATGTTACACTTTACACGTTTATATATATATTATAATAAAATCAAGGTGCATTAAATACTAAAATTCTCCTATAAAATTATGAGATATTTAATACACAACTATCCAAAGAACATACACATGGATCAATGGAGGATAAAAATATCACAAAAAAATTAGGCAAATTCAAGATACAAAGAAATATCAAAATTAAAGACTTAATAGCCTTATATTTTTTAGTGTGTATTTTTTATCAAATAAGTCTAATTTGATGTACATCTTACAATTTACTCTAAAATGAATTTTAAGTTCAAACCTACCTAGACCCAAAAGACCATGACCCGGCCCGACCTGTATTTGTGAGAGAGNGGTGCATTAAATACTAAAATTCTCCTATAAAATTATGAGATATTTAATACACAACTTTCCAAAGAACATACACAAGGATCAATGGAGGATAAAAATATCACAAAAAAATTAGGCAAATTCAAATTGTGTACTTAGATACAAAGAAATATCAAAATTAAAGACTTAATAGCCCTATATTTTTTAGTGTGTATTTTTTGTCAAATAAGTCTAATTTGGTGTACCTCTTATAATTTACCCTAAAATGAATTTTAAGTTCAAACCTACCTAGACCCAAAAGACCATGACCCGGCCCGGCCTGTATTTGTGAGAGGGAACAACTTTAGGCCAAGGTTGAATGGCTGGCACTATGGTTGTTACTCAACTCATTCAAGCTTGTTCATATTGTGTGTAAATTGAGGTTAGTGGTTCACTTAATGACTATCATTCTTGTTGGATCTTAAGGTCTTTGGTTTGAATCTCGTCGTAACCATTCGTGCAATAATATCTAACCAGAAAAAAAAAATCTTGTGGGTAAACCAAAAAAACCCTTTTNGAACAACTTTAGGCCAAGGTTGAATGGCTGGCACTATGGTTGTTACTCAACTCATTCAAGCTTGTTCATATTGTGTGTAAATTGAGGTTAGTGGTTCACTTAATGACTATCATTCTTGTTGGATCTTAAAGTCTTTGGTTTGAATCTCATCGTAACCATCTAACCAGAAAAAAAAAATCTTGTGGGTAAACAAAAAAAACCCTTTTTATTGTAATACGAGCTAAATCTAATTAATTATTTAAATATTAAATACATTTATTTTAAATACTAAATTTAGATTAACAAACATCACCTAAATCACTCTAATTTTGAAAACGAGTAGACCCTGAGCTAGCCCCTCCCCATCTGCCCCAAGAAAAACACCGACGGGCACCCAATCCCCAGCCCAACCCAACAANCAGAAAAAAAAAATCTTGTGGGTAAACAAAAAAAACCCTTTTTATTGTAATACGAGCTAAATCTAATTAATTATTTAAATATTAAATACATTTATTTTAAATACTAAATTTAGATTAACAAACATCACCTAAATCACTCTAATTTTGAAAACGAGTAGACCCTGAGCAAGCCCCTCCCCATCTGCCCCAAGAAGAACACCGACGGGCACCCAATCCCCAGCCCAACCCAACAAACCCAAAAACGGAACGGGCCCACTAATCCTTCGGCTTTCAGAAGTAGAACACTCTCCTCCCCTCTCTCTCTGTGCAAAGCCATGGACAAGAGGTTTGCGGTTGTGGTGCCTAGAAAGTTTGCCATGGTCTGTCTGTTTAAGGGTTTCGCCATTAGGGATGGGAAGTTATGATTAGAAGCAACTCTTAATCGAGGAAGATTTAAATGAATCCAGCAGCAAGCTGTTAGAATCCAATGCATCAGGCGGAGTGTACATGACGCATGTTGTGGTTGGGGGAGTCAGAAATTTGATTTCTGTGTATAGAGCTTGAAGACGCAGAAGTTACTNCGCCATTAGGGATGGGAAGTTATGATTAGAAGCAACTCTTAATCGAGGAAGATTTAAATGAATCCAGCAGCAAGCTGTTAGAATCCAATGCATCAGGCGGAGTGTACATGTCGCATGTTGTGGTTGGGGGAGTCAGAAATTTGATTTCTGTGTATAGAGCTTGAAGACGCAGAAGTTACTACGTGGGTCATGTAAGTCTTCTGGATTTGGGTATTAACATTGTTATATCTTTGATTGAAGAATTAAAATTGGGGGTTTTAGTTTCTGAGTTTATATGTTCTGTGATTGTGTGTTACTGTTTGGTTGGTTTGGATCTGATTGTTTTGTGCTTGATCCCCTTAACTTAGTTATCATTGTTATATCTGAGTTTGAGCTCGGTTTCAAGCTCGCACTAAAAAATGAGCGTGGACGATGCAGCCTGAATGAAATGTTTGTTTTCTCAACGAGCCGAGTCTAAATCAAAAATTTAAGCTTCATATCCGAGCCCGAGCCAAATCCACCCCTTCTACAATAGGAACCAGCACACCAAGGCTTGTCAAGCTCGGCTCGTAAGCACCTCTTGCTGGGACAACTATGGATAACTCTTCTGGTATTGGCCTTTTTAGAATCAAAACTAGACAAACTCAAGGGTGAGTGTGGTTGATAGAAAATCCCGTATCACTCATCAGGTCCATAATTTGGATTGAAGCTCTTTTTATTTTTATTCCTCTATAATGATATTCTTCTTAGATTCAGTACATAGCCGGACTATTAAACTCTACTTTTGCTCTATTGTAATCTGGGCGTCAAACACTTTGGGCTAGAAAAAAGTTTATGGGCGCATGAGGGTAAAGCTACGTTCATCTGACACCCTAATTCTTCTTAGATCTCATGGGACAAGATCTCATGCATTCATCTCCCTCTATATAGGCCAACTATTCTGTCCAATTCTGTGGTACTATGCACATTGACACATGACAATTTGGATCTGGCGTTCCAGTTCTTCCGAGTATAGAACTAACGTCAGAGTCCCCAAGCTCCACCCTTTATGCCCATCATGCCTATCTTGATTATGCAGCATTCACCATTATCAAATCACTTTGACTTCTTCTCATAACAACATCATCGTCTATGACAACAAATGCTTTCCACTTTTCCTACATATTTTTCACCAGACCTTGAGAAACAACATCCCAATTTGACATAGTAGATATTTGTAAAGGGGAATCCACATGAATTGATCTAATGGTCAAACAAGGGGAGAGACTTAAATCCACATGTCCTAAGTTCGAGTCTTTTGGCGGCATAAATCAATAGATGCACCTGGTTTGCAGGTGATTGCGTGCATCTGAGATTTAGTTTGGAATCATGAGTCAAACTATGGGGTCATGGGCCCATATAGGATTTTTAATTTTGTCTTTGGCTTTATAACTAAGTGTTAGTTTAGATATTATCAAGGTAGTCCCTTTAAAGTATCACTACTTTTAATGTGAACCCTTTACTTTTATTTGTCTTTTGGGTTCAAATGCCTCTCAATAACTCACAACACATAGTTATCCCACAAATTAAAATTTTAGTTGATCCACATCGTACTATAATTTAATTGAACAAATATGTAATTTTACAACAACTAATATAATCCAATAGGAAGAAGTTAAAAAACTTGAAAAAGATATGACATTTTTTTTCTTCTAAAAATACAAGTTAGGCGAATTTAAAGTGTTGACATATTGNATTTTACAACAACTAATATAATCCAATAGGAAGAAGTTAAAAAACTTGAAAAAGATTTGACATTTTTTTTCTTCTTAAAATACAAGTTAGGTGAATTTAAAGTGTTGACATATAGTACCTTAGTAAGAAACCAACTCCACAGTATCAATAATGCTATTTTACATAATTGTCTAACTTAATTTGTTAATTTCTACTGTTCATTGACGTTGCCATGGCCCCCCTCAAGTTTCTAAAATTATGCTTTAACCCTAAAAAATTATGTTTACCCCCCTCAAGTTTTCAAAATAAGCTTTATACCTCTAAAATGGTGCTTTATTTTCATTTTACATGGCCCCTCTAGTTTTAAATTTATACTTCATACCTTTACAATTCGATCTTGATTTTCTTTTATGCATTGACTATTGATTTGAAAACATTTGTTCAACTTTTTCGTAATATGTAGAGAAATGATGAAATTTAATTTTCCTCGAGTGATTATGAGATAAAAACATTAGCTTAAATAGTTGATTGTTTGATGAATTGATCTCAAATTACGTTACATCTAATCTTGACAAGTTTGAATTAATTTTACCAAAATAAATAATTCTATAATGTATTGTATAAAAGTTGATTTTAGTAAATTCTATACAATTAAGAATTTAACATAATGATAGCTCATCGAATAATCCTCCATTAAAAAGAAAATTTCCTATTATGTCACTATTTGCCCCCCCTCATAAAATAATCCTGTCTTTGTCCCTGCTACTGTTAGATTGACATTGAAACCAATCTAATGTTTGGTATGACCGATTGTCTTAAGTCGACAGTTTAGGTCAATACATTCAGTAATTTAGTGGTCATTAATCTTATAGTTTTCTTCAGCTTAGCAAACCAAAAAATATATACCTATATGTAGAAAGAGACTATTCAGCCTTAAAAATTTCAGAATCTTTTTATGTTCTATGATGAATGGATTCTCTCAAATTTTGTATTTTCATCTAGTTTAACCATGATATAATTAAACTTAATCAAAACCGTCAAAATTTGGACTGGATGGCCTCCTGATCCAGTTCTATGGGCTTGAAAAGTGCAGTGGCTACAGCTTTTTCTTTGAATTCAATTTCATTGACATATTTTAGAGCATCTCCAACAGATGCTTCAAATGAGTAAAATAGCTAAACTTTAGCTAATCAAAGCTAAAGATCATGCTCGAACAGATTATGTTCACATATTCTAAATATAGAGTATCACTGTAGCAACTTGTAAAGATAATTTATATTATTTTCTCTCTCTTCCTCTCCTTTCTTCCATTCTCTCTCTTTCTCCTTTTCACTATTCTCAAAAAAAATAATACAAAAGGAATGAGAAATAATATTTAAAAAGAGTAGTTAAAAATATAGAAATCTATNTCTCTCTTTCTCCTTTTCACTATTCTCAAAAAAAATAATACAAAAGGAATGAGAAAAAATATTTAAAAAGAGTAGTTAAAAATATAGAAATCTATTGGAGTGTGTATTGAAAAAGTGAGTAGCTAAAATAGAAAATATTGCTTTTTGAGTAGGTAAAATGCATTTTGTTGGTGGAGATGCTCTTACAAGGAAAACTTGATCTGCCCTAGAAGGAAATGGAGATCATCTTACAGGGTCATTAGATAGGAATTCTAGAATTACATTGATTTTCAGGGTTTGAGATCTTACAAGAATGATGCCAAAAAAAAAGGATGTTGCAAGAACAATTTCTATTTGGGTTTTACATAATAATGAACAAAAGAACAGTTTTGAGTCTACAACTTCCACAAATTTCACCCAAAAAAGAAATAGTTTGAACACTGTCACGAAAGAAGAAAAAAAACTCACATATGTTTCACAATAACTAGATGACTGCCAATGGCGAAGATCGATCAAAGCTGCTACGAAGGACTCTTGGTCGGTTAGGCTTCTTCTTGGTTGCTTCCCTTTCCATCTCTCTAGTCCCCATTCCTTTTTTATATGATGGCGACTCCATTTTTGTTGCAGTGATCTGTGAAGCTCCATCTCTGGAGGCACCACCATGGACCAGTATTCTCGTGATCCCTGAGTAGTTCAGTGACTCCGCAATCTGCAGAGCAGTAACACCCTTGTTGGTTCTCACCTCCACCTCAGCCCCCTTCTTCACCAGCAATTCGGTCACATCCGCATGGCCAGACTCCACTGCACAGTGCAAGGCAGTGTAGCCATCCTCATCTCTACCATCAACATCAACACCCTTCTCAATCAGAGTTCGGACTGCATCAACTCGTCCCTTAAATGAAGCTCGGTGCAGTGCTGTCCATCCATGGAGGTCGCGGCCATTAATGGCCGCTCCATTTTCAAGAAGCTTATTAATTGTTCTTACCTCCCCTTTCCGAGCTGCCACGCAGAGGCTGTCCCCAAGGCGAAGTGCATCAGAGAGTTTAGCGTGGCCATGCTCTGCTGCAACATCGTAAGCTGTTTTCCCAAATCGGTTTCTGATATCTTTGTTAGCTCCTTTTTGCAGTAAAAGTTTCACCATGTGCTCGTCACCCAAGGCAGCGGCAATATGTAATGGGGTGTTGCCGTTGCCGGAGTTACGAACAGCAGCTCTTGCGCCACTGGCCAACAAGAGCCTCGCGCAGTCCCTTCTTCTCTCTTCGACTGCAAGATGTAGAGCTGTGTTTCCATCTTTTGTGACTGAGTTCACATCAGCACCTTTCCGTAAAAGAAGCCTCAGAACCTCCATATGACCACCACCGGCGGCGAGGTGAATCGGCCCCCAAGTGGAGGACTCTGATCGCTCTGTGCTGGCTCGATTAGCCAACAAGAGCTCCACGATCAGTGCTTCACCTGCCGCTGCCGCTGCCTCAAGAGGGCTAGACCCTGATTGGCTCTGAGCCTCCACGTCTGGTTCAAATTCAAGAAACAACTGGACAAGATCAGGCCGACTTTGAGAAACTGCCAAGTGAAGTAATGTTTGACCATCGGCACCAACAGCATCGGCTGGCTTCCACGCCGGGTCACTCTTCTCGAGCACTTCTCTGATTTCTTCCATGGATCCACTGGCAACGAGTTGAGCCAACACCGGAGAGCCCACAAACATGATTTTGATGCCACTATCAATGAATACTTGCTTCTTCTTTGTAGTAAACCAGTCAATAGGGACAGAATCAAACGTCGATGAAGGATCTTTAACTGCTGCACCTGGAACCACAACACTGTGTAGGAGGAATGAGTCATCAGAGTAAGGGAATGATTCGGGGAGATTCGAATTGGGAAGAAGATTATAAGTAATCTCGACAGTGAGGGTCATAAGAGGAGATATGATCCCAGATTGTGGTCGAACGGTGTAACGAGTCTTGTTCACCGGTTGAAGCCGGAAAGCCACCGGCATGGTGTACATTACATTACGCAAAGTAAGCTCGCCCGAGCACTTGTGTCCAGGTTCAATCCTGATTGCTACGACGTTCGATGGCTCTAAGCTTATCAGCCTGTCCATCTTTATTGCAGGCTAGTTTTCTTGTACTCTCTTCTCTCTTTTTTCTGTGTTTCAGATGAGTTGTTGAGGTTTCCTACTATAATTTCAGTGATTGTTTTGATTCCTCGTGCTTTTTTCTTGATGGGTTCTGAAGGAAAACCAAAACCCACGAAGAAGTTAGAGAAAGTGGGGAAGAAGGTAAGGTGGTTGTAAATATATGGGGGCAATGTGGCCGGCTATAACAAGCTATTGCCAATTGGTGGTGTTAGAAACAAGGNATGGGTTCTGAAGGAAAACCAAAACCCACGAAGAAGTTAGAGAAAGTGGGGAAGAAGGTAAGGTGGTTGTAAATATATGGGGACAATGTGGCCGGCTATAACAAGTTATTGCCAATTGGTGGTGTTAGAAACAATGATAGACTTATTCTATTCGGCGTCCAAACTGTATGACTACTAAGATATAGTTGTATGACACCAGAAACCCGAAGTTGTTATTGGTGGTGTTTCTGCAAGTCTTTTTCATTGGTGTGTAAAGTTATGTAGAAAGAGCCATTTGTGGTTTTTTTAAGAGTAATGTTATTGGACCTGAAAAACTGATCTAATTTGTTGATATAATGATGGGTAATGAAATTCCAATGAAGAAGTCCAAAAGTTACAGTCACATCAACGTTATTGAACCACATCACTGTCAATTATTTAGTCAGTTTTTTAGATCTTAATAACATTTGTTATTTGACCATGCAAAAACTGACATAATTTGTTAANTATAGTTGTATGACACCAGAAACCCGAAGTTGTTATTGGTGGTGTTTCTGCAAGTCATTTTCATTGGTGTGTAAAGTTATGTAGAAAGAGCCATTTGTGGTTTTTTAAGAGTAATGTTATTGGACCTGAAAAACTGATCAAATTTGTTGATATAATGATGGGTAATGAAATTCTAATGAAGAAGTCCAAAAGTTACAGTCACATCAACGTTATTGAACCACATCACTGTCAATTATTTAGTCAGTTTTTCAGATCTTAATAACATTTGTTATTTGACCATGCAAAAACTGACATAATTTGTTAACATGATGATATATCAAGTAATAGAGTCTCAATGAAGAAGTCTAACAATTATAGTTATAACAACATGATTGGATCATGTTATTGTCACATCTTTAGATGAGTAAATTAGGTCAAGTTTTTAGATTGCAACAATATTACTCTTTTTTTTAATAATAGAAAACTTTGAACTAATTTTCTAATAATAGAAAACTTTAAAGTGATGAATATAATATAAATATCGGATACATGTAATTATTCACCAAATATGTGCATTGGTTGGACCCGAATTTTATAAGATTAGTAGGACTAAAAAAAGATGAAGAAAAAGACTAGTAAAGAATGAGACATGAGAAACCAATTATTGCTTTACAAGAATTGATATTTGACCTTCTAGTTGTGAGGACTTTGAAGAATTAAAGGTGGGTGATCAACTTTGTTAAATCTGATTTTTTTTTTAAACTTGTTCTAACAATGCACACACAAATAATTTTGGCGTATGAAAGTGACTTAATTCCATTTTTAATACTTCAATGTACAAATGAAAAAAGATTCTCTCTCTCTCTCTCTCTCTCTCTCCATATGTCTGGATGTGTGTGTATATGTATATATATAGTAAAATTATACATATGGTCTTCAAACTATGANATATGAAAGTGACTTAATTCCATTTTTAATACTTCAATGTACAAATGAAAAAAGATGCTCTCTCTCTCTCTCTCTCTCCATATGTCTGGATGTGTGTCTATATGTATATATATAGTAAAATTATACATATGGTCCTCAAACTATGACCATTGTGTCAATTAGACTCCTGAACTTTTTTTTTTGTGTGTCAATTGAGCTCTTCTGTTTGTTTCTGTTAGAAAAGTGGCAAAGTGTGTCACTCACATGACACAAATAGTTGGAGTAATCTATACATATGACCTTTAAACTATAATTCTTATGTCAATTAAGTTTAGGAATTATTTTTGTGTCAATTGAGTGCATGAACTCTCTAATTGTATTAATTGAGGCGCTAAACTCTCTAATTGTGTCAATTGAGCCATTTTGTCTTTTTGTGTCATATAGTCACGTGAGGAGCACATTTTAACGGAGGTAAACAAAAAGGCTCTCTCTCTCTCTCTCTATATATATATATATATATATATATGTACTAATTATTACCCGTGCCTGAAGGCATGAAGTAATAAAAAAATAGTCATTAATAAATATATTTGTATTTATAACTAAAATTAAATTAAAAACATAGAGGAGAGAAAAAAAATTTAAGCACTGATTATAGTAGGGGTAAATGGTCGTAGTGGTGGTGGGCGGCAGTGGGTGATGGTTATGGTACGTGGTGACGACTGTGGTAATAGTGGTAACC
Organism: Ilex paraguariensis; assembly: GCA_963454935.2. Taxonomy (NCBI): domain Eukaryota; kingdom Viridiplantae; phylum Streptophyta; class Magnoliopsida; order Aquifoliales; family Aquifoliaceae; genus Ilex; species Ilex paraguariensis. The sequence goes on from CAUOFW020006558.1 coordinate 167,481, forward strand.
GTGGGTGACAACGGTCATGGTGGTAGTGGCAGCCATGTGTGATGGTGGTGGTTGGTGGATGAGTGTGGTTGGTGGTGGGCGGTGACGATGGTAGTGGTGGGCGACGACGTGTGTTCATGGACAACAATATGATTGGTNGAGTGCATGAACTCTCTAATTGTATTAATTGAGGCGCTAAACTCTCTAATTGTGTTAATTGAGAAATTTATCTTTTTGTGTCATATAGTCACGTGAGGAGCACATTTTAACGGAGGTAAACAAAAGGCTCTCTCTTTCTCTCTCTCTCTCTATATATATATATATATATATGTACTAATTATTACCCGTGCCTGAAGGCATGAAGTAATAAAAAAATAGTCAATAATAAATATATTTGTATTTATAACTAAAATTAAATTAAAAACATAGAGGAGAAAAAAAAAATTTAAGCACTGATTATAGTAGGGGTGAATGGTCGTAGTGGTGGTGGGCGGCTGTGGGTGATGGTTATGGTACGTGGTGACAATTGTGGTAATAGTGGTAACCGTGGGTGACAACGGTGATAGTGGTAGTGGCAACCATGTGTGATGGTGGTGGTTGGTGGATGAGTGTGGTTGGTGGTGGGCGGTGACGATGGTAGTGGTGGGCGACGACGTGTGTTCATGGACAACAATATGATTGGTGGTGGCGAATGACGGTGGTGATGGTGGTAAGTGTGGGGGGGTTGGGTGATAGTGGGTGGCGACAATGGTGGGCGATGACAGGTAGTGACGGTTGGTTGTGATAAGTGTGGTGGGGTGGATGACAATGGTTGACGACGGTGGTGGGTGACAACCAGTGGTGGTGGGTTGTGGTAATGGGTGGCGGTAGGTAGTGGTTGGCAACAATGGTGGTGATTGGTGTTAATGGTAGTAGTAGGATGGTGGTAGTGATAATAAATATAAGAATAAAATGACGATGGTAATGGTGGTGGAGGTGAACGATGGTGGTAGCAATCCGTGGTGGGTGGCGATGGTGGTGGGGGTGACATTGGGTGTAGTGTGGGGGCGATGGGGGGTGGCAGTGGGGGGCAGGGATGGCGCTGATGGTGTTATTGGTGATGGTAGAGGTGATGGTGGGATAATGACGGTAATGGTAGGGTGGCGGCAACAGTGGTGGTGGTAGGGTGGTGACAATAATGGTGGCGGCGATTGTGGTGGGGTGGTGGTGGTTTTTCTGGCAGAGGTGGTGGTGGGGTGGCGACGATGGTGGTGGGGGCGGTGGGGGGTAGTGGTGGCAGTGGTGGAGGCGATGACGATAATGGTGATGGTGGTGGGGCAATTTAAACACTACTTTTTAAAAAAAAAAATATTTATGAGAAGTTATAAGTTTTTTTTAAAAAAAATAAAAAAACTTTTAAAAAGTCACTCCAACATATACCCTGAAGGGTTTATTTTATTTATTAAATTTATGGTGTTAATATTAGTCATTGGATTAATTTTAAAGNAGGGTTTATTTTATTTATTAAATTTATGGTGTTAATATTAGTCATTGGATTAATTTTAAAGTAAAATTTAAAGAGATCTTAACTAAGAAAACTAAAAGTTATTTTATTTATTTTTAAAAATTTGAATTGTATTGTACTTTATTTTATATGCTAGTTATTTTCTGTGTCTAAAGGTACAGAGTAATAAAAATTGTCAACAATAAATATATTTATNAGTAAAATTTAAAGAGATCTTAACTAAGAAAACTAAAAGTTATTTTATTTATTTTTTAAAATTTGAATTGTATTGTACTTTATTTTATATGCTAGTTATTTTCTGTGTCTAAAGGCACAGAGTAATAAAAATTGTCAACAATAAATATATTTGTATTTACATTCAAAATTAAATTACAAAAATAGAGGATAAAGAAAAGAATTTAAGCACCGATTTTAGTGAGGGTGAGTGGTGGTAGTGGTGGTAGACGAGAGTGGTGGTGGTGAAAGATGGTGATGGTGGTGGTGAGTGGCAACGACTGTGATGGTGGTGGCAATCGTGGGTGGCAATAGTGATGGAGCTGGGCAACGATGATGGTGGTTGGTAGTGGTGGTGGTGGTGGGGTAGTGACGGTGGTGGAGCTACGACGATGATGGGTGGCAGTATGCAACGGGTGGTGGTGAGTTATGGAAGTGGGTGGCAATGAGTGGTGGCAATGAGTGATGGTGGTGGGTAGTAGTGGGTTATGGTGGTGGGTGGTGATGGTGGGATAATGGTGGTAGTAGTGATAAATATAAGAATGAGATGATGATGGTGGTGGCTGTGGGCGACGGTGGTCGCAATTGGTGGTGGGTGACAACAATGATGGTGAGCGATGGGTGGTGGCGGTGGCGGTGATGGTGGTAGAAATGGTGGTGGGGGGACAACGATGATAGTGGTGGGGGTGCCGTTAGCGGTGGCGGCGACGACGACAGTTATGGTGGTTATGACAGAGGTGGTGGTGGAGTGACGNGGACAACGATGATAGTGGTGGGGGTGCTGTTAGCGGTGGCGGCGACGACGACAGTTATGGTGGTTATGGCAGAGGTGGTGGTGGAGTGATGACGGTGACAGTAGTGGTGATTGTGGTAGGAGTTGGGCGGAGGCGGTGGTGGTAGGGGTGACGGCAATAGTGGTGGTAGTGTGGCGATGGTAATGGTGGGGAAGTGGTTGTGGGGCGACAGTGGTGACGGCAGTGAAGGTGGTGGTAGGATGGCGGTAACAGTGGTGGTGGTGGTGGGGCAATGGTGACGATAGTGGTGGGGCAGTGGGAGTGGAGGTGGTGGGGTCATTCTAAACACTATTTTTTTTAAGTGTTTATTAGAAGTATTTTTGAAAAATCACAACAAACACATATTTAGAGAGCCTATTATCCCTATTAAATTTGAAAATTTAATCTTACTCGTCAGATTAACTTTAAAATAAAATTTAAAACGATATGAATCGCAAAAAATAAAAATTATTTTGTTTATCTTTTGAGATTTAAATTGTATTGTATTTTATTATATAATATAATAAAATAGCTCACAAATTGAATTTTATTTCTTACACATTTTTCCCCCAAAAATATCACATCATCAATTTTTATCACATGTCTAATTATTTCAATATTTGATTAATTTATAATTTAATATAATTTTTGTTTCACATATTATCCATACATTATAGTATACATATGTTGAGAAATTTTGTCAAATTATGTATTTTGAGCGTTTGAATTTTATGTTTCATCGTGCCTTCAAGCACGGGTTATGACTAATAAATATATATATATATGTGTGTGTGTGTGTGTGTGTGTATTTCCTCAGCAGAACAATACGAAAAAGAACTAGTGTTTTTTTTTGGGGACTCTTGTGTGAGCTTTGTTGAAAGAGAGCATCATTTACTTGGACAAACTCTTGTGGGACGATGCTAATAGTGGACATTTGCAAGTAAGATCAGGCAGATGTTGCTTTCTTTCACTTAACTGGGATTAAGGCATATGTCACTGTGTTTAGGACCATTTCATCTGCACCAACTGGCTATTTAACTTGCATACTCAGTTACATGGCACATGTCCTTTAATTGGTACAATGGAGCTCTCCTATTGGTCGGTTCAATGCTTGTGGGTCCCTCTTACTTGATTTGCCCTAGTCAAATTTTCTTATGGCTGTCAGATTATTTGACCAATTCTCTTATCGTAAATATAACTGTCAACGAATTGAGTTTGAATTCTCTTATCGTAAATATAACTGTCAACGAATTGAGTTTGAATCATATGACAAATTTGAATTCATTCTTGATTTTTAAAATTTGATTCGATAATTCGATAAATTTTATTTTTGTGATTTATATCTAAATTTGTTAATAATTCAAAATTTAATTTGATCCGAATAACGCAATAAACTAAATTTTAACAAATTATACTTAAATTTTAACTAATTTTTTTTANTGATCCGAATAACGCAATAAACTAAATTTTAACAAATTATACTTAAATTTTAACTAATTTTTTTTAAATAATCACTTTATTTCTTCAATATTTATATAAAAATACATAAATAATTTGGATTAAATTATAATCGGATCGGATATATATATATATATTTAAATTTGAATCTGTGAAACATAAGATATCGAATTTTGATTATTTATAAAAAGTATTAATTCATATCTAATTTATTAAATTCTAATTCAAATCAGAATTCAATTCATTGACAGATCTAATTGTAATGTGATACAAAGGCTAAGTAAATGATGCATTTTTGTAATATAGAAACCAATAGAAAGGCTTGGGAATAGCCTAAGTATTCTAATTCTGTGAAAACAACCAATGGTAATTTTGTAACTTAAGTCCTTAAACACAATTATTTTTAATATAATTTTAAACTAGTAGGTCTAATCATGTCACGAATTCATAGAAATAATGATAGTTTTTTTTTGGCTATTGAAAAAGGGTGTGGTGGGGTCGATTGGATGTGAAATTTCTGTCGAGACGTAATCAAAACAGCTTTTATCCGCTGGAAAAAGGGGCTTACCTCCAAAGAGGATTAAAGTTTGTAGGTAAGACATAGATAGGTTAATCTCTCCATAGTCTGCAAACTTTTATGTACCATTTAGTATTGGTGGTATCTTTAATTGAATCCTATTTTCATCATTGTTGGTGGTGTGTTACTGGCATAGAGGAGGATCCTCAATTTGTCTACAACTAATTTTTTTAGTATTGCACTCAAGATTGTTTGAATTAATTTATACGTATTTCAACTAATTTTTTTCTTGATTTCATTAAAGGTAGATCTTTTAAGACGAAACTAGAGAATTTATGTGGGATAAATTTCTCTTGACCTAACCATATAGGAACTGTCAAATTTTAAACTCAGAACGTCTAAATTTATAACTGGTCTATGTCTCCTCTGGACTACCTCTTGGGTTTGTTTTTGAACTAGTACCCCTTGGGGTTGTCTATAGCTAATTTGGCACTTGGGAAAATTTAACAGTGTTTGAACGAATACTTGTGACAATAATGCATAGGACAATTTAACAATCAACCGTTTGAACCTCTTAACTTTGCCATTTGACTGTTCTGTTTTTGTTTTTAATTGTACCTTCAATTGTAATTTTTCATTTCATATAATATGTTAGTTACATACGTCTTTTAAAGAATGGATAGAATATGGTATCACTTTATACTTTGAATTATGTAACATTTTTTTTTTTGATTCAACGGTCAAGAGTGTCTGGGTTAACTTACGCACACTTCGACTAATTTTCTCTCAGTTCAATCAAAAGTAGACCATCCACTTTAAGACTAGACTATTCATGAGAGATAAATCTCTCATAATCCAGCTCCAAAGAATTCCCAAATATGTATTAATATTACAGAGATATTTTTTCGTCCAAATACAATGTTAGTTTGGTTTTAGTGTAGTGTAAAACCACTACAAATATGGAAACCTCAATTGTGGAGGGATGAGTAAGTTTCATAATTTAAGGGTATAAAGTATAATTTTACCTAATGCATACTACCCACCATAGCCTTTTTATTCTATATCATTCATAATATATAGAATCCCACAACTGTTAAGATTGAACATAAAATAGCCTCCATAACAATGGGAGTCAGATTTTTTCAAATAATTTTTTCTTTCATTAAGTCACTAGTCACCGTGAATTAGTGAAAAACTCACTTATACACAATACAATCCACTTGAATTTCCGGTAAATGAACTTAAACATATTGCAAGTGATCTTACTCAATCAAAAATGTAAAAATAATTGCAGCATAAATACTTAAGTTACACCATCTCTAATAACTTGAAATTTTAGAGTAGATGGTTGTTTAATATGGTATTAAAGTAAGAAATTCTGCATTCAAATCTCGTCGTCAAACTAACTATTAAAAATATTTTCACGTACTAAGCTCAAAATCTAGCCTGCATGTGAGGATCATGTTGAAGAATAATACTTAAGTTATTGCATTCTCTCTAATAACTTAAACGCTGAGAGTAGATGATTATTTAATAAAAACATGGTATCAATTGGGGTTGCATGGATAATGCTTATAATGCCGGTTTTGAAGGTTGCCAAATCATAAAAAGGTGAAAAGAAAAGTTTAAAAAAAGAGTCCATAGACTTGGTATTTGCATCATGATCCCATTCGCCTGTTTATTCTTGTTTTTGGGAAGAAGGTTTACCAGAAATCTCTCTCTCTCTCTCTCTCTCTCTCTCTCTCTCTCTCTCTCTCTCATTGTCTGTGGGATTTGGCGCGATTTCGTATGCATAATGACAACGTCAAAGCAGCCAGATGCTCTCTCTCGATCTCCACTGTTTGTCCGTAGAGTGTGAAATGAATGAGTTGTCTTGGAATCTTTGCTTTCTTGAAGTCGTACTAAGAATTATACTCGTATATTTTGCAAGTGCAAGTTATCCTAACACTATCTCCAACTGAATCGAGTCATGGTATAGTCGGCTTTTTTTTTTTTTTTTGCATTTATATCGACTATTAGTCTATTAAAATTGATCCATTTATTTGGTAGTGTTTGTTGTCTTGAGACAAACTTGATTTATTTATATAATAAAGTACAATACAATTTAAATTTCAAAAGATAAATAAAATAATTTTTATTTTTTATAATTGAGATATCTTTAAATTTTACTTTAAAATTATTCCGATGACTAATATTAACATCCAAAATTTAATAAAAAAAATAGGCTCTTAAAAGTGTATTTGAAATGACTTTTTAAAGGTGTTTTTACAATTTTTAACTTTTCATGATCATTTTTTTTTAAAAATATTATTTGAAACCGCCTCACCACCACTACCCCCGTCCCCCCCCCAACATAATTACCCCTGTCATCACCACCATCACAACTACCACCACTATCATCGCCATCCCCACCACTTCTGCTACAACAACCATTATCATCGTCGCCACCTCACCACCATCACACCCACTGGCCCACCACCACAATCACCACCCCCACCGCTCCACTACCATCACCACTATCACCGTTGCTGTCACCTTACAACCACCATTACGACCTTAAGTCACAAAAATCACCACTATCACCATCACCATCACTGCCATCGCCCCATCACCACCACCACAATCGTTGTTGCCACCCTACCATCATCGTCACTATCCCAGCATCACCTCTACCATCACTACCACTACCACCGCCACTCCACCACAACCATCGTCGTCGTCGTTGTCATCTCACCACCGTCACCCCCATCGCCATTGCCCTACCACCATCGATTATTATAACCATCGTCCATCATCATCACCATTTTCATCTTATTTTTATATTTATTATTACTACCACATCATCCCATTATCACTGTCACCCATCATCACCATTGTTGCCCACCGCCACCTATTACCACAATCCATCACCACCCGTCACCACCCACCACCACCGCCATCACCCATGGTTGCCATTACCACCATCGTCACTCAAAATTCACCACCACTATCACCGCTGCAACCCACGAGTGGCACTATCATCACGGTCGTTGTCACCCACCATAATCATCATTATCTCTCACCACCACCACTACCACCGCTCATTCCCACTATAATCGGTGTTTAAATTTATTTCTCTCTCCTCTATGTTTTGTGATTTAATTTTGAGTGCGAATACAAATATGCTTATTGTTAACCATTTTTTTATTACTCTTTGCTTAAAAGCACGGAGAATAACTAGTTTATTAATAATATATGTTTGGATTGTCAAACATAATCTAATAACCATTAATAATATGCGTTTGGATTAACAAACATAATCTACAAACCAAAACAAATTAGATCCTTTGTCTATAGAATAAAGTAGCTAGGCATATCTCTTTCTTCATATTTCTACTTCTATAAAGTTTTTTTTTTTTGCTAAAGCTGATAAAAATCGTTTTTAGACGATGCATATGCAGAAAACCTATTTTATTTCTAGTATTTTCTAACAAATTTGATCATTCTTTTCTCTTTTTCTTTCTATAGTGGAGATATGACTAAGACGTTCTTCTCTCATTCAAACTCTATCATCCATGTATATCTCAATTAAGAATAATGAGCCCGTTTGTAGTTGGTTTTTTGGATATGAAATAGAGATTTGAAAAGTGAAATAAAAAAGTCAGAGTTAAAAAAATTATTGGAACTGTTTGGAGTGTTTATAAAACAACTAGCTTTTCCTTGAAAGCCCTTAGATAAGCCCCATTTTTCAACTTTTTCTTGGTGTTGATAAAAATTATTTTTGTCCAAAAAACTGATGGAAAGTCGTCCAATAAGCCCGAGTCCAAATGGACTAGGCTTCTTTTTCTCTAAAACCAAAAAAAAAAAAAAAAAGGCTGAAATTTTAAGCCAGTTCCAAAGAGGCCTAATATCATTGAAACAAGATTCATACAATGCTCAGTTAAGAAATTAAAAAAAGGGTCAAATATTTTATAGTGGCAATTAAAAATATTTGTCGTGTTAAAGTTAGATTTTGTTTTTGACACTAATATGACATACTACCTATTGATGATAGCAAAGTCATATTATTTTAGATTCATATTAAGACCAATTCAAGTTTAACTCACTCATTTTGTGTGTATCGAATGTACCTCAAATTAGAGTCGTGTATCTAAAATTCACCCTTGTCCTTAACAAGGTTTACCAGAAATCTCTCTCTATATCCCATTTCATATTCATCCTGATCCATTCGCTTGTTTGTCCTTATTTTTGGAACAAGTTTTACCAGATCTCTCTCTCTCTCTCTCTCTCTCTAAGTTCATATGGATTCCCCTGTTTGTCCTTGGTCTTAGGAACAAGGTTTACAAGAAATCTCTCTCTCTCTCTCTTTCTCAGTGTATTTTGGATTTGAAGAGATTTCATGCTCATAATGACAAAGATAAAGCAGCAGAATTTTTATTTAAATTGAAGAAATCATCCTCACGGAGTCACCCCCAAGGGAATCTATTAATCTAATTCTACAAAAGTCTCATGGTCGGTTTGGATTATTACGTATCTTTGTACATGTGTCACAACTAGCAAAAATAATCGAGTTATGTTAGAATGACAAAAAAAAAAATCAGACTAAAATAAGTATCAATTGACATGTCAGCTGATATGAAATAAAAATGAATGTCACATCATTTGGTCTTTATTTTTTATCTCTTTTTTGGTCAATTCAGTATGACTAAAAATAATCATCCGGTATAAGGATATGGGCGGAGACCACATTAGGAAGTTAATCGAGCCGAGTTATATTCATTATAAGCTAAAAAAGCTGAGACCTTTATAAAATACAAGTTAAACAAGTTCATGTCAGAATCAAATGTGTCATTGATATTCGACATTAACCAAGTGAGTTATAGCATTTTTGATTCGTATCGAGCACTCCGTAACTATTATCCACTTATTATTGAACGCATATCTTACTAATGTGTTGTGTCAAAAATTATCACCCTGATCAGATGATAAGACGAGATAGCAGATGAGATGAGGAGAGGGAATGAAGGAAGGTGTCAAGTCCAGACACCATCTTATATTGTCTAGTGAAAGAAAGAAAGACTTAGGTATTACACAACTTTGAAAATCATTTAGGGCAATCTAAAACATACAATATTGTACGGTCACGATGATAAAAACATTATGAGTTTTTGGCCATAAAAACAAAAAATGGAATCTAATTATACATATCTTGAATTCAAAAACTTAACCTCTTAAGCTCGTTTAATGGGTTAAAAATGGGTTTCTGTGCCAGGCATTGTTACAAGGTCCTTGTTTGACTCTTAAGCATTTTCCTTTTACTTTGATGCTCTAATGTGAGGTTTTTGTGTGTGTGTAAATTGGTATATTTCTGATCTAATATGCCCTTAATCATCTCCAATCAACAGATTACCTAAAGAAACACCTAAGCATCCTAATGGGTTTTCGAATTTCAGATTGTATTTCATTGTTTTTTTTTCTATTGATTGAAAGTCACCTCATAATGTAGTACACGACACTCCCGCCACTAATAATGGTGATCAGATAAACCATATACAAACCATGAAGTGTAAAACAGCGTCAATGGAAAATGCAATGTTGGGTGTAAGAGTCACAAAATTCGTTATCTTCTCCTCTAATTCCCTTCTAATCCTTCGTATATTGATTGAATACCCCGACCCCCTAGAAGCTCTCCGAGAAAGTTATTTCAACTTATTGGACAGCTAAGGACAATTTTTACGTCCCTCATTAGTCTGAATCTCCACTCTTGCGAAAGCGTGGCGATGTACAATTATGTTTCAGCTGTTTAAACTAAAACCAACTAACTTGACAAAGAACATCTTCAATAATTACGATAATTCACTGTTAGAGTTATGACAATGATTGTTAGTTTCTTTTTTTTTTTTCTGAAGTTTGTAAACCGGCTAAGAGACATTTTTAGCTTTTATTGTTATAGTTGGCAACATAATCATGGCATAGTATAGTAAATAATGTTCATAGACAGATTTCAATTCTCAAAACAGTAATGGAAGTGCGGAAGTTGGTGGGTCTTGTGCTTTGTCTCCTTATAAGGTGGATTTCGCTATCATATCATCCCACATCGACTAAAACTTGGAAACTTCAACACTTAATATATTCCGAGGTTCTGTCATTTAATCGTCTCTTCGGGGACATCCGATAAAATTGGAACGATACAGAGAAGATTAGCATGGCCCCTGCGCAAGGATGACACGCACAAATCGAGAAATGGTCCAAATTTTTTTTGCCTTTTCTGCCCCTTGGTCGGAAACAACTATAATTACCACAACACCCTTATAAGTTCTCCCTCCCCCAGTACCTCTTCTTTCTGTCTTTGGGATGCGCTGGAAGGAAGCTTGTGTTGTAAACTCTCCCTCTTCTCCTTCCATCTTCTTCAAGATTTTAGTCTTTAATCCGTTCATTTAGCAAATCGTTAGTATTAAGAATGAACTGAGATAAAAGCCTAGGGTGGTTTGGCAGTGGCTTTCAAGCATGATGGAGGAGATAATTATGCTCCACCAAGATTTTCATAATTTCCCTTTGAATCTTGTTTCCCAATAAAATCAAACTGATATAAATCCATGTTACTATATAAATATTCTGCTTACATTGCGTTTGATACGCCGTGATTCTTTTAGATGGGAGGATCTTTGGCTGTGCTTGGATGGCAGTAATATTAGTTGGGAATGGAAATTGCATTCCTAAATCCCTAGGGGTGTGTTTGGATGACAGGGTTGGACTGAATTAAAAAACTTACAAAATATACTTTTCTATCTAACCCAAACCCACTCATTTGTCAACCGGTTAAGATTTAAATAAGTATATCCGGTCTTGCCTAGTGTTTAGAAAAGAGCCATTTCCGGGTAAGACTGAGCACTTTTGTCATTTTATCCCTATATCCAATCGTTTAGAAAAATATCCTACCCCCATGGGTTTCATTTAACTCACACAGGTAGGTTAAAATTAACTTTTTAAACTGGGTCGGGATAAACCCGAGTAAGATTCCAGTGCACTTTTTTATTTACTAAACACGGGATAAATGGACTCCACATGTTTTTTTCTCTTATACTACTTGTGTTATCCCCCTTTAAACCGTGATCCAAACACACCCTAGATGATCATATTGGAAAAGTTATTTGACCAACAATTCAAAGTAGGAACAAGATTACTATTGTAATCAAATTCCCAGTAATTGTGGGTATCCAAAACCCCAGGTCAATAGCAGTAATATCATACTCACTTTGATTGAGTATCTGAAAAATGGAGACAAAATCTCAAAACCAAGTTCTTTCCTAAGATAAACTTCATTCTTAAAATCATGTTCATTTCTAAAAGAGTTATTAGGACTTTTGGTACCTAAAGTATTCAATTAATGTCATTTTGATCTCTAATTAGACGATCCGTCAAATTTTTTGAAGAAAATGACCATGTGTCATTTTTTTAGATAGTATCACAAGTCCAACACGTGATTATTTCATCAAAAATTTAATAGTCCGTCTATCTAGGGACCAAAATAAAATGAATTGAATACTTTTGGGACTAAATTAATAAAATTGATACAATTAGGACTAAACTGACAAACAATATATACTTTAGAGATCAAAAGTATCATTAACCCTTTTTAAAATTAAGTTCATTTCTAGAAATAAACCTAAAATAGCTACTATTTCACTTACAAGAAATGTTGTGTCCACCAAAAATTTTACTAAATTTTGGATCTCAAATGATGTGGCATATTGATAGCCATTGGATAGTTGTTGAAAGTGTGTGAGACTTACCAATCCTACAATTGACAGTAATTTGGGATTCAAAATTTGGTAAAAATTTTGGTAGATATAACATTGTTGGAGATTAATCGAAACATAGAAAGTGCAAAACTATGCTTAATCCATTTATTTATCATGATTTAAGTTTAGTGTTGTTGTTGGCAACATTGTTAATGCATACATAATAAATCATATGATTTGTATTGGTAGCAGTGTGATTCTCAACAACCTGCAATAAGGTTGTTTGCAAGGAAAACTTATGGCATTTCATCACCATTCCCATTTCTTAGGTAGTTAGGTAAATATGTTTTATAATGCAATTTTTATAGGAAAAAAAATTAGATTGGAGTTTAAAAGACGATATGTGACCTCAACTTAATTGGATGTAAATTTATTCTACTAAATTTGGGCTTCAAAAAAGGCATTGGAGGCCTCAAACTCATCCGGAGTGGTAGTAATAAAAGAAAAAAAAAACTTTTTTCATTAGAAATGTATCACAAAAGCTACGCTTTATTTACATTTATCGGTTTTATTATGGTCTTGGTATGCATATTATTATGTTCACCTACCTCTTTGCTAGACAATTCATTTATTCTCCACATGCTTATAGACAGATTTGCATTTCTAAAACAGTTACAAAAGTGTGGAAGTTGGTGGGTCTTTTGCTAGTTTGTCGCGACGCGGATTTGGTGTCATCCCACATCGACTAAAAGCAAGAATTCTTAAGGCTTAATATAACACAAGGTTTAACAACAATTTGTCCCTTCGGGGACATCCGATAAAATTGGAACGATACAGAGAAGATTAGCATGGCCCCTGCGCAAGGATGACACGCACAAATCGAGAAATGGTCCAAATTTTTTTTTCTCTTTTTACCCTCAATCAAGACATGTTTGATTACTACAATACCCTCAAAATTTCTCCCTTAGCGCCTCTTCTTTCTTTTTGGGATGCACTGCTTGTGATTCTCTCTCTCCTTCCACCCTTTTCTTCAAGTTTTCAATCTCCCTTCCCTTGATTTAGCAATTTAGTAGTATTTAGAATGAACTGAATCATACTATAAGATACTGGGTTTTGAAGCATGATGAGGGTGATGGATTTGTTTTTAGGATCTTTTGAAAAGCTCTCTCCGGTTAATCTTGTAAGAAGGAAATTTTGGCAGAGTCCCACGCCTTTATTTCATTTTATTCCACGAATTGTGTGTTTTGTTCTATTTTACTCTCGACAATTTTTATCCAAAAGATCACGAGCGTTTGCATTTGAGGCAGTGTGAAATCAATTCAAGTAGTTGGTGCAACAATATAAAAGAGATTGATTTCAAAACTTCATTGAATACTCGTTTGAAGCCTGTTCAAACAAAGAAATTTCTGTGAGTCTTACTCAAAACTAGCATTATGGTCACTTTTTTTGTGTGGGTAAAACGATCTCTTTGTTTGAGATTTCTAGTTTATTTTAGTTTCAAGTTTTAGTTAAGGTTTTTCTAATATTTTTCTAATATAGATAATCAANTTTGAGATTTCTAGTTTATTTTAGTTTCAAGTTTTAGTTAAGGTTTTTCTAATATTTTTCTAATATAGATAATCAACTACCTAGTATCCCAAAACAACCTTTAAGAAATTTTTTTCTGTGAATAATATTTCTTAGTTTGAGATTTTTTTTTATTCTTCCTATTGTTTTGGTACTTTCTGAGCAACAAAACCTAGAAAATCGGGTGAATTTGAGAGTCGAATTCATGCTACTGCCAATTGTGCATCACTTCCATTTTATAATGCACACATTGGAAGTCCTTTCTTTTATAATTCTTAGGTTTATATTTCATTGTTTTTGCAATTAACTAGAAGTCACTCTCCTAAACTAACAAAGGATAGCTCTGTACACGATACTTCCATTACTAAAAACCGCCAAATATATATACTATATAAACTACATGGAGTATAAAACAAAGTAAACTAGAAGGTGCAAATCTAGGCGCAAGGGTCAAGAAATTAGTTATCGTCCTATCTTACTCCCCTTTTGTATCTTTATTTTGATTATTATAATTGTCTTTTTTTTTTTTTTTTTTATCCAAGTGAGTTGTCGTTGTTGAATAAGTAAATATCATTTGTAATTGTATAGCAATATGATTAATGTAGTGAATCTACGATTAGTAGCACCACTGTTATCAGGAATGCAACAACGAAACTGGCCATTTTTTTGCATTTTTGTTTATCGGAACATTGTTTTGCTTTTTTAGGTTATAATTATTCCTTGGTTGGCACATTATAAAATTCATTCACATACCTTTCTTGCTTATAAATTCTTTTACTATCCACATGTTTATAGACACGTTTGTACTCCCAGAGTGCTATAAAAGTATGGGAGTTAGTGGGTCTTGTGCGAGTTTGTTTAGTGTCATCCCAGTAGCTGATTGTCGTTCTTTGAAGTTCCGAATTATATGGTACTCCGAATGGTTGTACTTTTGTTTTTTTGGGGATATTTGATAAAATTGGAACGATACAGAGAAGATTAGCATAGACCTGCGCAAGGATGACACTTACAAATTAAAAAATGGTCCAAATTNGAGAAAATTAGCGTAGACCTGTGCAAGGATGACACGTACAAATTAAAAAAATGTCCAAATTTTTTTGTTGCCTTTTCTGCCTGCAATCAACCGTCTCTGATTACCGCAACACCCTCACAATTTTTTTCCTTGCCATTGTGCCTTCTGTCTACTGTTGGGATGCACTGGAACCAAGTTTATGTTGTACTCTCTCCTTATCCAACTTCTTCTTATTCAAAGTTTTTAGTCCTCCTTCCCTTCCTTTACCATTTATTTGTCTTGAGAATGAACCGAAACAAAGCTAGTGATGGTCTGATGGCGGGGTAACAAGAATGCTGATGGTAATGACTTTTTATGATGAAGGCTATAATTTTGTTTTCAAAATCTATGTAAAATACTGCCGAAGACTCGCCTAAATTTTTTTTTTTTTTGACCCAAGGCCCAAGCCCAAGCCTACTCAGTGTGCACGTGCATGTGGTAATTAAGGTTGTGTAGGTATATGCTCCGCTCACAAAAATATGGGTATTTTTTAGGGCCCCCGAAGGCTCGCCTAAAGCTTGCTTTATGGTTGTTGGAATGAGCTTGTTGTTTGTTTATTTACTTTTTTCAAATTTTGTACTTTACTTTCAATTTTAGTCGGATTTTGTTTTACTTAATTTATTGATTTAATTTGTTGATCTAATTCACTTTAACCATTTGATTGAATATGGATCTCATCAAATATTAAAATTTGGTGTTAATCCCATAATTAAAAAAAATTATGTCATTAAATCGATATATTAAATCAAATTTTTAGGCCTAAAGAGTATTCCTCCTTTCCTATTTCAAACAGCCGACTAGGTAGTTTTCATGGACAAACTTTAGTAGGGCATGTTTGGTAAGTGTGTGGGTTTGAGAACATGAAATTCATTAGATAAGTGTTAATTAAAATAAAAATTGCCTACATAAAAGAGAGAAGATAATGTTGGAACACAGCTTTGATATCATTTGATAGAACATAACTTTAATATCACTTATTAATTTTGTACAATAGATAATTAACACAAATAATACGTGTTGGAAGATAGAAATACAAATAATACACGTTTGATACAACATACTTATGTTGGTATAACGTACCTATGTACTTAATATTTAACTATATTTCTAAAAATAAAATACTGTAACTCAAATATATTCAGATACAACTTAATCTTTATATTTTTTATCACAAGCCTAACATTCCTAATGGCCTAGCCTAAGGCCCAACTCATATAATGGTCCCAACCCAAATTAGATAATGGGCCCGACCCAAAACAAGTCCCAATGGATTCGGCCCAAAAAAGACCCAAATTTAGTTAGGATCACCAAAGCCCCGAGAGTCACGTCATTCTAAAATCAAGGATTCCCATTGGAGAGTCTCATCCACATCATCCATCCAGGACTAAGTCTTAAGGAGATCTCCACACCCTCTCTGCAACTGTCTCATCTGTTGTGAGAATGATGCCAACTCCACCAAATCAGTATTTCTGTTATTAATAAAACGTCTCAATCTGGTAGGAGGCGTCTATATATTGTATGTTCCACCTATACATGAGGACATCTCTCACATCTTGTATATCGTCTATCATCCAACACTCATTAAAACAATAAAATATCTACATCATCTTAACCCTTCACTATAGATTAGGTCACCTTAATCGAACCACTTAAATTATATTTTACTTGCGTTGACACTCTCATTATTTATTTACTATATACTTTTTGACTGATGGAACATAAAGTTAATTTTTGCATCATGAATACTTATTCATAATATATTAAAACTCCTCTAATATAATTCTATCTCCGTATATAATTTTGGCATTAATTATGCGGCAAACTCTCCAATTATTTCTCTGCCGTCTCCTTGCAATTTCACCATCTATGTCTTGATCTATCTCGTGGATGCAGTTGAAGTGTACAATTCGATCAACATAATTCAAACCAAACCAGCAGTAAAAGATACGACTGACATGTGTGATGTTATGACCGTATCCATACACTGATTCAGACCCTACTGTGAAGAGGACCAATCCACTAATGAGTTTTACTCCCCCAACCCCTGCAATACTAGTCAGTGAAGAGGATCTATAAATGTAACAATATTTTACTTCTTCCCCTGCAATACTAGTCAGTGATCATTCATAATTAATTACAGCTACGACTATTTGAAAATTGGCAGTGACATTGTAACTACTTGCCCTTGCCCTCGCTGTACTTCTCTATTGTTAAAAAACTTGTCCTTCACTATTGGGGACTCAAATTCCCACCGATATACATTTTTGCAGTTTGTTTCAGTAATAAATCAATCAATCAATGACTTTGTATGGATAGAAGTCCGCCCATGACCAATCAATTTAAATCGACTTGGTTCAAGATGGATGGATGGATGATCTTCAACGGAATACATTTGAAGTCACAAGCCGTGATGTTTGTTGTATCCCATGGGTTTCTTGGTTAACTATTTATTTCTCGCACTGCACCTTCACAAACTACAATGGTTTTACAAACAAGCCCAAGGAAAATATATTATTAGCATGTTTATCAACATACAGAGTAGAATCATTACATTTCCTTCCCAGCCTAAATAAGAAACACTTCAAACAGTCAAGCAACTAGGACAAAGTAGAAACCATATAAGATATTTCTGGTTTTTTTTTTTTTTTTTTTTTCTTTTTTTCATTATTCTTCACACCTACAAGCAGATCAGCACTTCCCCAATAATCCATCAACCTACAAGACGAGCCACAGAAAAAAAAGTTATTTGATGTCGAAAGTTAACCGATTAATATTGCATTTGACACGATTAGATCATAACTTTTAGTATACATAACATTTAAACAATTTTCAAAATGAATAAAAGCTTAAAACCTAAATTATAGATCCATCCCTGCATTAACATATAAAACTTACCAAAGTGATCGATGGAGATGCGTAAAGCTGGATCTAATCACTGTCGCTGCTGCTGCTATCACCATGCTTCTCGTTGCCGTGCTCGTCCTTCTTCTTCTTCTTCTTCTCCTTCTTCTTCTCCTCGCCTTTCTCCTCTTGACTACCCATTCCAGGGATCTTGCCCTTCACCTTGTCCATGAACCCACCACCTTCCTTCTGCTCACCATAGCCTTGCTTGTGCTCACCATAGCCTTGCTCTGGCTTGTGCTGCTCACCATAGCCTTGCTCTGGCTTGTGCTGACCATAGCCTTGCTCTGGCTTGTGCTCACCAGACTGCTTGTCACCTTCCTTGGAGCCTCCCATGCCTAGGGATGTCTCTATTTTTTTGATAATTCCTGCCATTTTCTCTCTCTCTCTCTCTCTCTCTTCCTTACTTTTCTGGTTTCCAATGGAATGGATCGTGAGTTTTGATATGATGTGAAGAGAAATGAAGGTCAAGGGTCACGTATTTAAAGGCACAAGAAGAGGAGAGAGGGAGAAAGAGAGACGAAGAAAATATCAGGTAATAGAAAACATTATCCTAAAGATTTTTGATTACCTGAATGCCCTCCTTACGTGTACTCCGTCGCGTCCACGGAGGTCCCACGGTTTATGTGGCACACAGTGGATTGATTTAATCAAATTTGATTTAATTTGAACTTAATTTTTTTAGTTAAATCTTGGGGGATAGTTTAGAAGTAATCCAACTAATTTATTTAATCTTGGTTTGCATTGTAATAGAATAGTGGTAGAAGAACAAGCAAACACAAGAGGGAATCATTATTCAAATCAAACTTTAATTCCATTGGACAAGATATAAAGATTAAGCTCACTCAAGTAAAAAATAGTTAAAATATCGCAAATAACGAGAGGAAATTGTGAGCAACCATTTACGAAAATTGTTTATTTGATATGTGAACATTATAAATATAAGATCTAAAAAATCAATCAATAAAAAAGAAAACTTAGAAAAATACAAATACCAATTGTAAAAATTTAAATAAAAATAACTGCGGCACAATATTCCACCTATGATTGTGAACCCTAAAAAATGGGTACGTAATATTATAAATATCGGATAAACTCAAGTCAAATGTACACATTTTATTTCCCTGCTGTTTGTATTGCTTAATATCATACTATTTACTGATTTAAATATCAAAATGTCTTCGAGCTATTAAATCCCGGTAAGTGCAAGTTTGGAAGTGTAATTTGTTCATAGCTTTTANCTGTTTGTATTGCTTAATATCATACTATTTACTGATTTAAATATCAAAATGTCTTCAAGCTATTAAATCCCGGTAAGTGCAAGTTTGGAAGTGTAATTTGTTCATAGCTTTCAAATCAAATTATTGAATTACTCAAGGTCAAATTCCCCCAAATTTGTTTGTAGTATTCAAATTAAATTACTCTAAGTGGTATTAGAGACAAATTCTAAAATTAGACATTCTGAGTTCAAATCGCAGTAAACCTTTATGACCAAGTTATGAGACATTTATCTCTTGTAAATACCCTAATTGACCGGACTGAGAGGGTGTTTAATTGAAGTGCGAGTAAGTTGCCCTGAATACATGACTGATTAGCCAAAAAAATAATGAAAAAAATTTCACCCACGCCTTATCTATATCTATATTATTCATAAATGTCAACATCTGTAATTTTGTGTTAATTTTTTGATTTATCCCTGATTATTATAATAAAGTCAATTAGACTCACTTATATGCTTTCATTTATTTATTTATTTTTTACTCTTATTTGACTTTTAACTTATTTTGAACTCTTTTATAAAGATTTTAAAATGAACAATGTTATATGGATTTAAAATGTGTACTTGATAATTACAACAATTGATTTTACTATGAGTCTCAATATTTATTGGGACTTACTATCACTTTAGCAGTTGTGATTATTAAGTACATATTTTAAGTCTCAATAACATTTCTATTTCTAAATTTTTTTTGAACTCATTTATTAATAATACAATTCCATACTATTTTTTATATCTATATGAAAATGTAAAGTCATATATATATTAAATTATTATACACATGTAGTTATCAGATTAAATTTTATGGTCAAATATATATTATATATTATTTTTGAGTATATAATAATATGTAAATATTTAAATGATCTAAATTATAAACGATATATTCAATCTATTTAACAAAATAAAAATTAATAATTCTATATCATAATTATGTGTGCAAATGCATAAAGGGATCTAAGAGTTACCTAAATAAATAATGGATTAGATATTTAAAGACTTATAGTATAAATTAATATTTAAATTTAATAATAATTAAATTATGAATTAATTTTTTGACATCTAATTTATTAATTAATTTTTTTTTTTTGAAAAAAAATATTTTTTAAATTTATTTAGATATAACACACGCTGTGCATTTATAGTATTTTATATACTTATTTATATTACATGATTAATGTTTAATTTATTTCTGATATCTACTGTTTTAAAGTATGACTAGATACTCACCCAAAGTAGATCAATGTGACCGACGTCTGATAAACACCCATGTGATACTGACACATGTAATAAAGTAGTTTTGGATAGAACTCAACCGTCACAATTAATTGAAAGAGCCATTCACGGAAGCCATTCACGACTTTACTTTGATGGGGGCAAGTGCTGTGACTTTAATTCTATCTCCGTAAAAGTCGTAGTTTTTTACTGTATTCCACGTCTCACCGACGACGTACACGTGGACGGTTCAGGGTTACTTGCCGACAGATTGAAAAACGCTATCCTGCTTTGAGAGACCATACTGTGACCATGGATACACCACCATTCCACGTGTCTGTCAATGTACTAGAAGTATCAGTGTTCGATCACTTAGATGGGTCCCATCAATAAGTTTCTATTTAATACTGAAATTAGGGAAAGCCTACGGAACAGTTAAAATTTTTTGGTATTGTATCGTGAACTGTGCAAACGACGGTCACGATCGATTACAAATATTTATAATCGATTACAAAGTCTACCAGTAATAATAATTTTTTAAGATTAATCATACTCTTTAAAATTATAATTTATAATTAAAAAAAATTATAACTTAATCTTAAAAAATTATAACTTAATCTTAAAAAATTATAATTTTTGATACGATACCATCGACAGTATATAGTCTTTCACCTAAAAATGGGAGAAAAAATGCTGTACCAATTATGGCACCGTACCCCAAATTATTAGTTTTAATTACTAAGTTATGATTGATTCTACAATATAAGGATCAATTATAAAAATTATAATTTTGAATGATTAAATTACTACTTTTAAAAGTTAAGTTATAACTTATAAAGAAAAAACTAGAACTAATAATTATAATTTTGTGAAATTTATAAATTTATTAAATAAATATATCAACATCGACTCATTAATCACGATGTATATATACTATAAACTCGACATAATAAAAACTCAACTATTAACTTCAGATCCTTAATAAGATTTGACGGGACATTATTTATCATGTGGGTTCACCAGCTCACTCCCAAGGAAGGAGTATAAATGAGTTGATAGAGATCTACTGTAATAAATATGTAACGCCCCAAAAACCCCCGTGGTTGACATTACATTCTAAAAACCATTTACCGTATGAGAGCATTAAGTAAAATTCATCACGACGAAAGTTTCATTCATCAACCATTCATATTTTAACAAAATTTGGGCAGAGTCTCCTTTGTACGGGGAGTTCTACCCAAAACACAACCTGTACAATTATATTACAATTGACCACACCGGGTCCACATATGCATAACTATTGATCACACCGGGTCCATTTTTCCATCATAAAATAAACTTGCATTCATCATATGTCATATCCACACTATCATCCCAAATTAATAGGTCTAATCTTGGCCTTTACATCTCCAAAATGTAATAATATAACGCAGCGGAAATAACAGAAATGAACTAGAGTTCAAAAGGATATTCTAAGCATAATCTAGTCTAGAACAAAATAAAAGTGTCGCTCTAAGCGTCCACCTCGGGATCCACATCCCCGTCAAGCGGAGTCTTCCAATGGGTGGGCTCCTCGGCTCCTAACTCCTCCTCAAGTGTGAAATCTGAAAAATTTTTATTTGTAGGGGGTGAGCACGAAGCTCTGTAGCAAAATCCTCTCAACTCAAACAAGGTTTGAAAAACATAGCAAACGGTCGGTCTCATTTCACAACTAACATATATATAGGTTTGGAATGAAAACAGTGACATTTTAAAAGAGATCTCAAGTTTAAACAATAGCAATAATCAGTTAAAAGAATAAAGTGAGTTTAGCATCGATAAACAAAATTCTAATTTAAGCTATTTAAGAAGGGCTTCTCCCTAAGCATTGTCCCATACCAATGCATCGGCAAGAACGACCCAACTCCCGATTCCATGTATTTTTGGTTCATCCCCGTACCATGTATGTTGATTGCTTCTCGTGAATCTACCTAACGATCATGCCTAGTCCACCAATTCCAACCAACAATCACAAATCTCTTTAGGAAGGGCGTGTACCGTCTCCTACGGCATTGACGAAATCCTCCCAAGGTGTCTAGTATACTAACCCTTTTCCTCGGTGTATATGTGAACAATAGTGATCGCGAGCACAACAACGATCCACTACGAGCATTAGGCAACCATCTCACCCCCCATTGGGATAGACTAACCTCTAACACTCTACGGCATCTCTCGAAGGTAATCCAAGTCCATCACAACAACCATACAATGAGGAAATCAAGAATATTCACAATTCACAACAATTTCCCAAATATAGTAAAATCCCCAATTTTGTTTTCACATTTGTCATATAATCGAATAATCCAAGAAAATATGCAAGAGATCGTAATCTATATCATTTTGTTATACAATATTCAACACTAAAGTTTTAAAATCAAAGACAAAGAAGAAATTAGGAGAAAATCCCCTTTTCTTGAAAACTAGGGCTTTGAAGATAAAAAA
The DNA here is from genome assembly GCA_963454935.2 of Ilex paraguariensis. Classification (NCBI taxonomy): domain Eukaryota; kingdom Viridiplantae; phylum Streptophyta; class Magnoliopsida; order Aquifoliales; family Aquifoliaceae; genus Ilex; species Ilex paraguariensis. The sequence continues at coordinate 190,139 of CAUOFW020006558.1, forward strand.
AAAAAAAAAATAGAGCTTTGGTGGTTACCCACCCTTCATATTGTTCAAAACATGGCATTTATTACAAATAGAACAAGAATCATGTATTTCATATTATATATATGAGAAGGAGAGTGAAGAAACATATATCTATATACATATATATATCTATATATATATATATAGCCTCAATGTGAGAGATTGAGAGAAAATCCCCTACCTTAAATCAAGATTCCAAGCTAAGACCCAAGCTTCAAGACCTTCTTGCTCTCCTTTCTTTTCCTCTTAATCTTCTCCTCCTAGGGTTTCAAAAGATTTGGGTGAGAGGGTAGCAAGAATGGAAGAAAATGGGAGGAGAATGTATTCTTGAAGAATTTGAAGTTTTGATTTCTACAAGGTATAAATCCCTCTTGATTGGTATTTCTATCTTCCTCTCTTCCTCTAAAATGGTTCCTAGGGTTTGGAGGGGTGAAATGAATGCTAAAGGGACGACATTAGGTTTTTATAGGGCAAGAAAATCGAGCAAAACCCGATATTTTCTGTTCAGAAAAATTCGGGTTTCCTTCGTACTGTTCACAGATTTTTGGTGCGACTTCCAGGTCAGTTTTGACCCATTTAGAGGTCGAATTGGAAATTTTTCATGAAATACACTTTTGTAGCCCTAGATGTCTACTATTTCCTGTCAAAATTTCAGATCAATTGGACATCAAAATATAAAGTTATGATCAAAATACTAAGCAGTGTCTATCACCCCTTTTTACCCAATTTCACTCCAATTTGGTTTTACTTCTAAAATACTTCCTAACTTCTAATACATCCCATATTACCTCTCCCAATGTTTTCCGACCTCCCGAATTCAATGGTAATGTTATTTTGATAAAAAAAAATTAATATATTTATTTAGTTACCCTTATCAATCTTAAACACATCCAAAAAAAAAAATTAAGTTTGACCCAAAAGTCAATCCGTTCGAAACTCAAACTTCATGATTAATATTTCAACAATGATTCTAAGTTTTTATCCTCATTTTATTCATATTTGAAAAACTCTTAAGATATTAGTATTCTTATTTAATTTTAGTACAGGGTCTTACAAAATATATGACAGATAATGAGTATTTTAGTAAACTAGTCCATGTCTACTTCCCTACATTGACGGGCGTGCAACATTGTAGGTAACTTTCTAATCTTTTTTATATATATGGATGAAGAACCAAGAAAGAGGGGGCAATTAGTATGTCCTTCGGACCCAAGACTAAATAAATCAAGAAGTCGAAAAGAAAACACACCTTCATCCCTCGGCACTTTGGGGCAGTACAATCTGTCATACTCGGGCCCGGTCCCTTTCTCCCAACTGCCGCCGAGCATGATCAAATCGTCTACATACCCCTTATCCGAGTCAGGCATATGGGTTACCAAGTACATTGAGGAATCTCGAGCCTAGAGGTAATATCGCCCCCTGGCGACGAGCCTTAGGTCGTAGCAGAATAAAATTTTGTCTACCCCTAAGTTAGTCCCCAGCTGAGTGTTTAAGGCGAGTACGCCCATCACAATCCTAAAGAAGTTAACCCTACATTGAAGGGGAAAGAGCATCAGTTGCATCAAGACTCCCAGCAACAGGAGATGCAGGGAGAAGGTCAACCCTCCTTCCATGATGGCCTTCGTCCAGGAAGGCATCATGTCTACATTTCTCATATCCCTCCTATGATGAGTGGGGTTGAAGGGGAAAGTGAAGACAAGCTCACGGATATGGTACCTAACCCTAAAGGCTTGGATATTCTCATCTGTCACTTGGGTTTTCCTCATCTTGTTGGTAGTGCTAGCCCTAACAGACGTTTCCCCCATGGTTCTACTAGTTCTAGTCATTGGTGGGCGCTAAGAGGACGAAATATAGAGGAAATGAAGAGGGAAAAAGCTCAAGTGAAAGTACTTACAGGAAGGTGGTCTTCAAAGAGGGCTCGAAGGACGAAGGAAACTCGGAAGATAGGAGAGCACTTAGGGTTTGACTGCTGAGGAGAAATTGAGGATGCAAAAATTCTGAGAAGGTAGAAAAACCTCCTATTTATACTGCATCATAGAGAGCGGGAATCGAAAAGTTGACTCATCATTAGGGCATTTGAAAAAGGCGGCACCAGACGTGCGAGTAACCGTCGCCATTAATAAGGCATAATGATGGAGCCCCAATCTCTTTACGCCACTTGTCTTGCACTGCGAAACGGATTGCGGCTGGGGGCCAGTTGGTGGGACTCCAATGCGGCTCTTCAGCCCCTGGGTTGACACGTGGAACAATGAAGCCGTTGGGATGTCCAAAGGATGCCGAGGAGGTAAGTCGAGGTATGGTGACACGGAGCGGCCAAGTATGACAGCTGACATCGTATTTAATGCGATGTGACATCACATTTATGGCGGAATGAGTGATAATGACAAGACAAATAAATGCGCGCCTACAAGCAACTGCCTTCTGAGAGTCTAAACCATTAATGGCTGATGCGCTGAGATGATGCATCAACTCTCCCGAGGAACTGTTCCACTGAGTATTCAATGCTCGGTTGGTGTCAGATGCCAACCTGATGGACTTGGTTATTCGGGGAGTGGCATAAGTGCTCGGCAGATGGCCGAGCTTTTACCCTATTTTCCTAGCATTTAATAGGAGGAGACGTGAATAGGAAACGCTCACTACACGAGAAATGGTGTGTCATATGTGAAGATGTCCAGATGGGACTGAAGATCTTTGGCAATCATTGCTAATTTAGGTATAAATATTTCTCAGAAAGATAGACGAAGGTACGCAAATTCGAACCAGAAAAAGTCCACTAAGCAAAACCTTTCGATCTTATACTGATTTAAGCTTCGGAGAAGATTATTCGGGCACACGCCCGGCCCCCCTTTTTCCCTGACCTAGTTGTTTTAGGTTTGTCGGTTGGGAGTTCACCACGTTCTTAATTTGTTTGGCATTCGGTCTTCCTTTCGAACCCATAAGAAGACCAACCCTACAACATGCTTACAAGAGTCCACCATGAAAGTCTTAACGTGGATCTACTGCTTAGAAGCCATATTCATAGAGTTTAATTTTATTTTATGGCGCTAGTTTGTCCTTTACTATGGGACATTGAACACGGTCATCTCTACCTTCTTCCAGAATATAGAAAGTGATGTTTTCTCCTAGTAACATACTGATTTTTGGCCCTTTCTCATCTTGGCGCCGCTACTTTTATGCCATTGTTCTGTTGCAAACACACACAATGTGGACAATGTGTTAAGTCTTGCTGGTGGTCAAAACTCTTCTCCAGCTCAAGTTCTTAGCAAACATTGTTCAGATATTCTTAAGAAGTTGCTCGGTCTATCAGTGAGGGTATGATCAATGTACACCATTCATGGGGCTCGGTGTATCCCTACTATTATTTTATGTATCGATGGAACTCGAAATGTTTCGCAATTTTATATCTCTGTGCGAAGAGTTCGACAAGTGCAAAGATAAGTGGTCTCTTTCCTCATATATTTTAACGACGTTCAAATAATGCCATTTGTAAAGTTCGGTCTCGTCTCAGATGCCAACTTAAGCTCAGGATTCTGTATGAGTGAAACTATATAAGCTTAAGTAAAAAACAATTCTAGATTTACCTTACTTTGACAGAACCACTTCAGTGGGTCAAGTGAACTTTGCAACTAGCAAAGGCTAGTATGACTGCCACATTTTGTTCTAAGTAGCACTTAACAGTAACAGCATGTAATGACCTTACACATGTAATCCCGAGCATAAGGGCAACCAAATAACATGTGTTTGTTGGACTCACTTGAGACCAAGAATTCTTTTGAATCTAGATATTGTTGGGTATTAACCACCAGAAAATATTGTGAAAGAAAAGAAATGAGGTTTTCTATTAACAAAAAATATAGCTCTTGTTGCTTTTGAGTGTTGCAGGACTTACTTTTGGGTTTAAGATTGGCAAACTCAAGTGGATCAGGGGATGGTGATTGGTCTCAACGCCACCCGAATTTTAGAGGAGAAGTCCTTAAAATTGATCTTGAGCCCAGACAACTTTGGCGTGCCAAACATGGTGCAAAGGGGCTCTTGACACACTTATGACATGTACAACTCGACAAACAAAGGCACCATTAATCCTGCCGAGGTCTGAATCTGTCTTCAGGATCTCAAGTCATTTTGTCATCCGAAGGGTGCTCGATGCATCATCTCTAGGGTGTATTGGTTGACCCACAGCTTGTTTTGCCTCACGGGGTTGTTCCTTTGGGCATTCGATCAGCCATCATGGCATGCTTACCAGTACACTGCACTCAACACGGCTGCAAATTTATAGATGGATGTCGTCTAATCGCAAAGCGTTCGGCATTATGAAAGAGCAATATGGCATTCATTGTGAGAGTCATCATTGCCTATTGCACGGGATAATTCCTGCAATAGTATGAGACAACGATCTCTCAACTGGCAAACCTGAAACAACATGGTCAAAAAAAAAGGGGCCAGGCAAGCGCCCGGCTAATCTCCTCCGAAGCTTAAGTCAGTATAAAGTCGAAGGGTTTTGCTCAATGGACTACTTTTTTGATTCAAATTTGCGTACCTTTGTCCGTTTTTCTGAGGAGTATTTATACCTGAATTAGCAATGATTGTCAAAGATCTCCAGTCCCATCTGGACATTTCACATATGATACACAATTTCTCGCGAAATGAGTGTTTCCTACTCACGTCTCCTCCTATTGAATGCTAGGAAAATGGGATAAATGCTCGGTCAAATGTCGAGTATTTATGCCACTCCTCGAGTACCCAAATCGACATTCGACATCAACCGAGCATTGAATACTTGGGGGAAACAGTTTCTCGGGAGAGCTGATTGCGTCGTCTCGGCGCATCAGCCATTAATGCTTAGCCATCATGACAATAGGCTTAGACTCTTAGAGGGCAGGTGCTGGCAGACGCACATTTATTTGACTTATCACTATCACTCATTCCGCCATGAATGAGGGGTTACATCACATTAAATACGATGCCAGCTGTCGTACTCGGCTGCTCTGTGTCACCATATCTCGGCTTACCTCCTTGGCACCTTTTGGATATCCCAACGACTTCATTATTCTATGTGTCAACCCGGGGGCTATAGAGCCACCTAGAGTCCCGCCAACTGCCCCCGAGATGTCGGATGCTGATCTAGAGAATTTGGGTACTCGGGGAGTGGCATAAATGCTCGGCCGAGCATTTATCCCATTTTTTTAGCATTCAATAGGATGAGATGTGAGTAGAAAATACTTATTGCACGAGGAATGGTATGTCAGATGTAAGATGTCCAGATGAGACTAGAGATCTTTGACAATCATTGCTAATTCATGTATAAATACTCCTCAGAAAAATGGACAATGGTACGCAAACTTGAATCAGAAAAATAGTCCATTGAGCAAAACCCTTCGACCTTATACTAACTTAAGCTTTGGAGGGGATTAGTCAGGCGCTCGTCTGGCCCCCTTTTTTCTGACCTTGTTGTTTTAGGTTCGTCAGTTGGGAGATCGCTGTCTCATACTATTGCAGGAATTATCTCGTGTAATTTGGCACCGTCTGTGGGAATGAAGACATTTTTTATGGTAGCGATCGTATGATGGTAAACACTCGATCTCAGGCGGGCCAGGAACGCAGAGCCCGTCCGGCTTCCAATGGTTCTGGAGTCGGGTTTATTAGGCCAATCAGATGGGGTGGGGCATTCTTCGCAAAGAACGCTCCCTATGGATCAAGGCCTTGGGGGGCGTGACCTCATAGCCCATGACATAGTTGAGATGATGGAAAAGCAGTTGGGTAAACACATTAAGCAGCTTGAAAGGGAAAACGCCAAAGTCCAGCAACGTCTTGATGATTTCGAGCAGTCAGCGAGCGCGGGTGAGTATAGTCGCGGGTTCGGGGACCAAGTGCCTAGCTAGAACCTGTCCAAACCCCCCTGGCATTGGCCCTCCAGGAAAGATTAGATTAGGCACTCGCCCGAGGGACATAACCACCAAGGAGGGTTCTTGGCCTCCAAGGAAAAGTCAGAATCAGGCCAAAAGGCAAGCCTGTCTAGATGGGACCTGCGCCGAGGGATGCCCAAGGATGTCGGAGCTGCTGAATCACAAGTGAAATCCATACCCCGAAGGCCTCGAGGAGAAAGATCAAAAAAGGATCCCAGGGTCCCTTTCATTGCTCAACGCAACCATAAGCCCAAGGTCTACTTTAACGAAATTATCTCACCGTTCGTCCGGGCTATCAGGGAGGCCGAGATGCCAAAGAAGTTTACTGTCCAACGGTTCAAAGTCTATGATGGGAAAATCGATCCTGAGATCCACCTTCGGCAACACAGACAATTGATGTTAATCTATGATACTGATCAAAGAGTGTTGTGCCGAGTTTTTTCCATGAGCCTAAGGGACACAAACATGAGGTGGTATGAGAACCTTGCTCCTGAGAGCGTTAGGTTTTGGAAACAATTGATGGAGCTCTTCATAGCTCGATTCATCACCAGCAGTAAAAAACTGAAGGACATCGGCNTCGATCCTGAGATCCACCTTCGGCAACACAGACAATTGATGTTAATCTATGATACTGATCAAAGAGTGTTGTGCCGAGTTTTTTCCATGAGCCTAAGGGACACAAACATGAGGTGGTATGAGAACCTTGCTCCTGAGAGCGTTAGGTTTTGGAAATAATTGATGGAGCTCTTCATAGCTCGATTCATCACCAGCAGTAAAAAACTGAAGGACATCGACACTCTGTTGATGCTTAGGCGGAAAAGGGGAAAGACACTCTGACAATATACCGTCCGGTATTGCGATGAAGTGAACGAGGTGGAGGCATGTTCGGAGGCATTGGCCACAGTGTCATTTAGGCTGGGGTTGTCCCAGGACACTGATTTGTACAAATCGTTGACTAAGAAGGCTCCGACGGACATGAAAGACTTGATGGCTCGGATTAACAAATATGCCCGGGTGGAGGAAGAATCCGCTATACCCAAAAGCAAGGTCACGGTGCCGAGAAAAAGGTAAAGGAAGCAGCCGGCCTGAAGGGGAGGCCCTATTCCACCCCTAACTCGCCTATCCTTCTAGGGAGTGAACACTATATTCAACGAGTCCATTCACAGGATACTTCCCAAAATCAAAAACAAACCTTACTTCAAGTGGCCCCCGAGGATGTTTGGAGACCCGTCGACAAGGAATGCGGCCTTCCGTTGTTCGTAATATATCGGCCATTTGACGGATGATTGCAAGGTTTATAAATCCTTCCTCGAACAATTGATGCGAGATGGACACCTCGGGGAATTCATCGACAGGGGTCCTTCCGGCGAGTCGACGAGCCGAGGTGCCAGCTGAGATAGCACCCGTGATTGATGTTATTTATGCCTGCATAGTGGAGAGGCCTATATACAACTCCCTCCACGCCGAGTTACAAAGGGTCTCTCAAGCAGTAAGAGTGGACGAAAGGGGTGATGAGCGGCCGCCCAAGAAGCTGCAGATCGGTGCCGAGGTTATCCAATTTTTTGATGCTGATCTCTGCGGGGTAGTCCTCCCCCACGAGGATGCATTGGTGATCACTTTACGGGTCAGAAAGTTCAACGTCAAGAGGATCTTGGTGGACTCGGGCAGTTCTTCCGAGATAATGTACTATCACCTCTTTTGCAAGATGAGACTCTCTCAGGGGGATCTAGAACCTGTAAAAACCCCCCTCATCGGCTTCAATGGTTTCAGCACCCTGCCCCTTGGAAAAATCACTCTGATGGTACAGGTGGGGGTGGTGACCACGTTAGTAGAATTTGTGGTAGTAGACTTCGACTCCCCTTACAAAGCTATTATGGGGAGATCGTGGTTGCATGCAATAAAGGCGGTCCGCTCATCCTATCACCAGAAGATAAAATTCTCAACACCGCAGGGCATAATGGAAATCCGGGGTGATCAGGCGTCGGTAAAAAGCTGTTTCTATGTCGCGGTGAAAACGGGAGTCAGCGGCCGGAGTTAGAAGCGTGATCCCGATGCGGTGGTTGTCAAATAACAATCACAGAGTGGTCGTTCGGGAGTGGACGAGCCCATTATAGATCTGGTCGACCGATCTACTGAGGCCTTGGTGAAGATTCTCCTAAGCCCAGATAATGGTGAGAAGTACTTTTTGATAGGAGAGTCACTTAGCGATGCAGAGAGAAATGATATGGCCTCATTTTTATGCCACAATGCCGATGTCTTTGCGTGGACCCAGGCCGAGATGAAGGGGATAAGTGCCGAGGTGATGACTCATCCACTCCATGTGAATCCCTCATTCAAACCTGTTAGGCAAAAGGCCCAGAGAACGGTGCCTCATCACACGAAGGCTGTGGATGAAGAGGTGGATAAGTTGTTGGGGGCAGGTTCCATCAAGGAAGTACAGTTCCTCCAGTGGCTATCCAATACCGTGCGCACTAAGAAAAAAGAAGGGAAATAACGAGTTTGCGTGGATTTCACGGACCTGAACAAGGCTTGTCCCAAGGACGAGTACCCCTTACCCAAAGTTGATCAGTTGGTAGACGCCACAGCCTGCCATAGGCGCATCACCTTTATTGATGCTCGGGTTGGATATCACCAGATTCTCCTGCATGAATCAGATCAAGAGAAAACGACGTTCATCACGCCCCAGGGAATCTACTATTACATGGTGATGCCTTTTGGGTTGAAGAATGCTGGGGCAACTTACCAACGTTTGATGAACAAAATTTTCAAAGACCAGCACGGCGAAACGATGGAGGTGTACATTGATGACATGTTGGGCAAAAGCAAAGAGAGGGTCGACCATCTCTCTGATCTCGGGATGACATTCGCCATCCTCCTAAACTATGGCCTAAAACTAAACCCCTCGAAATGCACCTTTGGAGTAAGCTCAAGAAAGTTTTTGGGGTATTTGGTTACTCATCGGGGAATCAAGGCGAACCCCGAGCTAATATAAGCAATCCAAAATGTCCGGGCCCCTAGGACCATTAAGGATGTTCAAAAATTGGCCGGGATGTTGGCAGCCCTTAACAGATTTATTTTCAAGTCGTCCGATAAGTGCAAACCATTTTTTGGTTGAGGGGAGCAGCTAAGGGGGTTTGGGATGAGGAATACAGTCGTGCTCTTGAAGGGATCAAGGAGTACTTGAAACATCCTCCGACTTTATCTGTTCCAGCGGCAGGGGAGGTGCTTTGCCTTTACTTGTCCGTATCTTGAGACGCCGTGAATGGAGCATTGGTTAGGGATAGCAAAGGGGCCCAAAGACCCGTGTATTTCATAAGCAAGACCTTGCTTGACGCCGAGACAAGGTACTCTCCAATGGAGAAATCGGTCTTGGCATTAGTAATCTCGGTGAGGAAACTTCGACACTACTTCTAGGCTCACGCCATAGACGTCCTTACAGATCGACCTCTCAAGCCGATCCTTCACCGAGCCGATATGTCCGGGAGGGTTGCCAAATGGGTTGTAGAGCTCAGAGAGTTTGAAATCAGGTACAAGCCTTGAACGTTAATAAAAAGACAAGTCCTGGCGGACTTTATCGCTGAGTTCTCTGCATCTGAGCCCCCACCAACGTCACAGAATTTAATAGGGGACGTTTGAGATCTTCATGTTGATGGATCCTCAAACGCAAGGGGGCAAGGATAGGTATTGTGCTAATCAACTCAGAAGGGTTCATCATTGAAAGGACAATTAGATTAAAATTCAAGGCGTCCAATAACAAAGTCGAGTATGAGGCGTTTCTAGCAGGACTGGCTGCCGCATGCTTGATTGAGGTTAGACACCTTCAGATCTTTTGCGATTCCCAACTGGTCGTGAATCAGGTAAACGGGGACTTCGAGGTCTAGGATAGCAGAATGAAGACATATCATGAGAAGGCAAATTCCAGGATGGAAAAGTTAGAAAAAGTGAAAGTTTTCCAGATTCCTAGAGATCATAATACCCACGCTGACACACTAGCATGTCTAGCTTTGGCTTTGGCCTCGGAGGTAACTTGGCGCATACTTATTGAGACCCGGGAAAGTCCGAGCATAGACAAAGCAAAGGCCGAACAAGTGTTGCCAACCGGAATACAAACACCGTCGGGATGGATGAAGCCTATCATTGCATACTTAACGGACGGAGTGCTTCTGGAAGACGTCAGATGATCAACAACTATACAGAAAGTCATTCTCGGGACCATTATTGCTTTGTGTCCCCGAAGACAAAGTGGAACCCCTGTTGTACGAAATTCATGAAGGGGTGTGTGGAAGTCACATGGGTGGAAAGTCTCTCGTGCACCGAGAAATGACGCAAGGGTACTGGTGGCCATACATGCAGAAAGACGCGAAGAGTTATGTGCGAAAGTGCGATAAATGTTAGAAGTTTGCCTCCATTATCCAGCAACCTGCTGGAGATTTGAACTTGCTGAGAAGCCCTTAGCCGTTCTCATAATGGGGGATGGATATTGTCGGACCTCTCTCGAGATCCCCACTAGGCAAGAAATTGTTGCTGGTGGCAACCGATTACTTCACTAAATGGATTGAAGCTGAGCCCTTAAGCCGTATTCGGGAAGTGGAGGGGAAGAAGTTCATGTGGCAGAACGTCATCACCCAATTTGCAATCCCCAAGGCTATTGTTTCTGACAATGGGACTCAATTCAACAGTGGCCCATTTAGAGAATTCACCTTGGGGTAAGACATATGTAATTACTATTCTATACCAACCTATCCCCAATGTAATGGATAGGCTGAGGTGTCCAATAAAACTGTGTTGGCGAAAATCAAGAAGAGACTTGAGGCGACAAAAAGAAGGTGGACCAAAGAATTACTTAACGTATTATGGGCATACAGGACCGCGTCGAAGACCTCGACGGGAGAAATTCCATACGCCTTGACATATGGGGTCGAGGCTGTCATCCCCTTGGAGGTGAGACTCCCAACAATACGGAGCCGAGCCTTCGAATTCAGAAACAATGATCAAACTCTCGCTAGAGATCTCGATTTAGTCGAGGAAAGGAGGTTATCGGCATCCATCAGGCTGGTGAGGTACCAAGGGGAATTGTCACAACAGCACCGGAAGAAGTTACGAATGAGAGATTTTTAAGTCGAAGATTTGGTACTTTAAAAAATTGTGGGCAATACGCACGAGTCTACTAATGAAAAATTAGGTCCCAATTGGGAGGGCCTTTATAAGGTGATCTCTGCGGGTGGCACAAACACGTATCGATTACAAAATATGAACGGTGATGATGTAATCCGGCCATAAAATATATCGAATTTAAAGAAATACTACTACTAAATCAGGTTTCAATCTTCATGGTTGCATTAACACGAGGCAGGAGCTCGGTCTTTAGGGGTACGACCTCGAGGGGTGTAATACTCCACCCTTGGAGCAACGCCTTCAACATACTAACACGAGTCAGGCACTCGGTTGTTAGGGATACGGTCCCGAGGGGTGTAAGACTCTACCCTTGGAGCAATGCCTTCAATTATTAACACGAGCCACGTGCTCGGTCGTTAGGGGTATGGCTCCAAGGGGTGTAAGACTCCACTCTTGGAGCAACGCTTTCAAAATACTAGCCCGAGCCACGTGCTCGGTTGTTAGGGGTACCGCCCCGAGGGGTGTCAGACTCCACCCTTGGAACAACGCCTTCAAATTACTAACACGAGCCAGACGCTCGGTCGTTAGAGGTACGACCCCGAGGGGTGTAAGACTCCACCCTTGGAGCAACGCCTTCAAATTACTAACACGAGTCAGGCGCTCGATCGTTAGGGATACGGCCCCAAGGGGTGTAAGAGTCCACCTCCATATATAATCGGCCTCGAGGGGTCCAAAGACCCAACAACAAGTTCGACGCGTTTTCTTTTATGAATTCGATGTGAAGCCTTGCTACTTCAGAAGGTCTTTATTGACGTAACGTCAAGGCCATTTCCTTGAAACACGATTGATGCAGGAAAGAAAAGACACTTGTAGAAAAATGAAGTTCATTGCAAATCAAAAAGGGACTTTGCGTCCCCAAGCATACAAACAGTAACTAAATTCTGTACAAAGAAGAGCTACAAAGAGCTACGAAATAAATATGGAATATAGAAGTGACTAAGGCCACCAGTTGCTAGGGCCCTCGACTCATTCCTCCCCGGTCCTCCCATGTCGAGGCCTCCACACCGCCTTTGTAGCTCGTCTCCAACCTCTAATATCTCATCTAGCTCGGTATCATGCACCCCAGTAATGATGGGGGTGAATGAGGGGGCAGATCATCTGTTGGCTTGGTAGGTGGCAAAGACGGAAGGGCAAAAAAAGGCTGGTCAGAACTATCACTGAGTGTGATGGGTTCGTTTTCACCTTCAGCCCCGACTGGCCCTTCTGCCTCCATGTGGTCACCTAGGTCGGATCGGACCTGTTCGTCCAAGACTTCGTCATTGGCCTCCCTTCGAAGGATGTGCATGGCGAACAAGTCCGAGCCTACCTCGATTTGGCAGGCGTGAAGGGCGGCATCCCAAACTTCTTTGAAAGCCTTCTTTTTGGCTTCCTAGAAAGCAGGGACCATTTGGTCTTGAATGACCGCCTACACCCTCTGACATTTCGATTGCAGCCTTTCCTGCTCCCCCGCTTTCTCTGCTATCAAGGAGTCCACTTGGACAGTAAGAACGTTGATTACAGACTCGGACTCTTGCAACTTGGCTTCGTAAGAGGCCATTTGCAGCTCGTACTCCTTGGCCTTCTTTATCATCGCAGCTTCACCCGCCTTGGTCTTTTCCAGCTCGACATGAACAATGTCTCGGTGGCAGATGAGCTTGGTGATGCGCTTGGTTTGGTCGCCGAGGGTCCTCTCGACCTTAAGGATATGGTCATCCTTAGCAGCTACGGCTCGCTCGGCGTTCTTTGTCTCTTGTTTATATTCCCAAAAATGTTCAATTATGGCACCCATTTGCTGGCTGACTGGCCTGAAAAAGGAGGAATATTAGAAAACGACCAAAAGGGTGCTAGAAATACTCGAGAAAGTGTTAAACTTACCACCAGGTTGTTTTGGGTAGTGTTCATCAGAAGCCGATTGTTCGAGTAACCTTTCTACATGGTTATATCGACATCAAATTGAAGTGTCCCCGCGATGACAAACGCCACTTCGGGAGATTGGAGGATAGAGTCGGCTTCCAAAACAGGGCGGCCGCTCCTGGTCTCGGCCCAAGTAACCCAGACAGACGGGCTCGGGGTCGGGGCATCATGCCGCCGGTTCACACGGCGCTCATCAGATTATTTGGCGTCCCGGGCATGCCTATCCCTCAGCCAGTCTCCTGGAGCGGGGACTTGTTGAGATTGGGGCCTTTGCCTAATCTGCACGGGCAGGTCCCTGGATTGTTGCGTACACGGCGGTGATGGGGGCGGTTGCCTCCGAAGAGAATTAGGCGGGGGGATGATGGGGATAGTGTTGGAAGGACTGGCCAACCCGGCGAGCCTGGCTCTCCTTGCCGTGGCGGCGACCTCCATTGTAGCAGCAGTGACTGGTGGCAGATTAAATATTTCAAGTGCAAGAGGCTCAGGAGCGTGATGATCAGACTCTTCTTCGGAATCTCCCTCGAATTCTTCCTCTTCTAACAAGGAATGGTCTTCCCAAACAGAAGGGTTGAAAGGAGGTGGGATCTGGAAGAATTGACTATAAGTCGGCGTGTAGTAGAGGAGATATGCACCGCTCGCTCAACTAGGTTTGAGGACCAAACCCTTAGCAGGTCAGCAAATTGGACTTGAGACCTCAACGGTTGAGCAGCGTCCCGACGATATCCTTCTGCAAAAACAAAGCAAAATCAGTGCGTCCCGTAGACCCAAGAATAGCAAAATCAAGAAGTCGAAAAGAAAACACACCTTCATCCCTCGGCACTTTGGGGCAGTACAATCCGTCATACTCGGGCCCAGTTCCTTTCTCCCAACTTTCGCCGAGCATGATTANGAAAACACACCTTCATCCCTCGGCACTTTGGGGCAGTACAATCCGTCATACTCGGGTCCAGTTCCTTTCTCCCAACTTTCGCCGAGCATGATTAGATTGTCTACATACCCTTGTCTGAGTCGGGCATGTAGGTTACCAGATACATTGAGGCGTCTTGAGCCTGGAGGTAATATCGCCCCCCGACAACTAGTCTCAGGTCGTAGCAGAATAAAATTTCATCTACTCTTAAGTTGGTCTCCAGCCAAGCGTTTAAGGCGACTACGCCCATCACAATCCTAAAGAAATTAACCACATATTGAAGGGAAAAGAGCTTCAGTTACAACAACACTCCCAGCAACAGGGGATGGAGGGGGAAGGTCAACCCTCACTCCATGATGGCCTTCATCCAGAAAGGCATCATGTCCATATTTTTCATATCTCTCCTATGGTAAGTGGGGTCGAAGGGGAAAACAAAGACAGGGTCACAGATGTGGTACTTAACCGTAAAGGATTGAATATTCTTATCAGTTACTTGAGTTCTCCTCATCTTGTGGGTAGTACTAGCCCTAACAGACGTCTCCCTCTGGTTCTACTAGTTTTAGCCATTGATGGACGCTAAAAGGATGAAATGTAGAGGAAATAAAGAGAGAAAAAGCTCAAGTGGAAGTATTTAAAGGAAGGTGGTCTTCAAAGAGAGAGCTCGGAGGACGAAGGAAATTCGGAAGAGAACAGAGGAGCACTCGGGGTCTGATTGCTGAAGAGAGGTTGAGGATGTAAAAGTTCTGAGAAGGTATGAAAACCTCCTATTTATACTGCCTTACAGGGAGCGGGAATCGAAATGTTGGGTCATCATTAGGGCAATTGAAAAGGGCGACACCAGACGTGCAAGTAATCGTCGCTATTAATAAGGTGTGATGATGGAGCCCCCAATCTCTTTACGCCACTTGTCTTACACTACGAAAAGGATGACGGTTGGGGGGCAGTTGGCGGGACTCTAGGTGGCTCTACAGCCCCCGGGTTGACATGTGGAATAATGAAATCGTTCGGATATCCAAAGGGTGCCGAGGAAGTAAGCCGAGATATGGTGACACGGAGCAGCTGAGTACGACAGCTGACATCGTATTTAATGCGATGTGACCCCTCATTTATGACAGAATGAGTGATAGTGACAAGACAAATAAATGCGCGTCTGCTAGCACCTGCCTTCTAGGAGTTTAAGTCTACTATCATGATGACTAAGCATTAATGGTTGATGCGCTGAGACGACGCGATCGGCTCTCCTGAGGAACTGTTCTCCCCAAGTATTCAATGCTCAGTTGATGTCAGATGCCGATCTAGGGGATTTGGGTACTCGGGGAGTGGCATAAATGCTCGACATTTGGCCGAGCATTTATCCCATTTTCCTAGCATTCAATAAGAAGAGACGTGAGTAGAAAACACTCATTACACGAGGAATGGTGTGTCAGATGTAAGATGTCCAGATGAGACTGGAGATCTTTGGCAATCATTGCTAATTCAGGTATAAATACTCCTCAGAAAAATGGACAAAGGTATGCAAACTTGAATCAGAAAAATAGTTCATTGAGCAAAATCCTTCGACCTTATATTAACTTAAGTTTCGGAGGAGATTAGCCAGGCACTCGCCTGACCTCCTTTTTTCTAACCCTGTTATTTCAGGTTCGCCAGCTGGGAGATTGTTGTCTCATACTATTGCAGGAATTATTCCGTGCACCTATCATTATGGGGCGTTTATATAGCCTAAAGTTGAGGATGCCTTGGCCAGCCACGTTATCAAAGTCATGTTAAAGACTGGGTGCCTATGCAAGCACGAAGGTCATAATCTTCTGCTACTTAAAACCCACTTGGCAAGAGACAAATTATTCATTTGTTTGGACTCAGAAAGTCCATGTGCTTGGTCGATTTATTACCCAGCAGTGGGTTTGCATTATCACCAAAAATCTATGCAAAGTGAAGGTCTGTCCTTCATCGCTGCTTGGTTCCACAGGCATGTGCAAATCCATCGAAGCATATGGAGCTTGGGCTCTGATGATTAGAAAAAATTCTAAGTATGCTGGTGATACCTAGAAGAAATTCTAATTATGAGCTCAACTAGGAGATTCTGAGCTCGACAATCCACATCTGGGACCCTCCCAACCTGTATTCTGAAGAGAATGCATGAAAGACAATTGACAGTCACGAGACATCCCCCAATGGTAACAAGCTCTAATTTAAGCACAAAATCCTTTAACCACCGCAATTGTCACCTAGAATCAAGCAGGATACTACGGGAAGGAGACAATGATATCTTGCCACAGATCCCACAGAATTGGGAATTGTACTATAAATATTGTACAGTGTCTCTATTATGGGGTAAGCAATCCCAATTGTATCAAAAATAGTCTGTAAATCGCATAGACCATCAATAAAGATCTAAGAAGCAAGAGACTCTATTGAAGAATGGATTAGCCGAATTTTTGAGTATTTTCACTGTGCAAATCATGCCATGCCCCCAAGAATCTTGGCATAATCCCCTTGAGCTTAGAAGCTCAGTTCCGAACTCATTCACATATTCATACATTCTGCTCGTCCACGTTACATACGCCGTCAAGCTCCCTCTATGTGTATCTTCCATATATCTCCACACATGGAGTCTGGGAAAGACGTAGGCATAAGTAAAAGAAAATAAATGGGCAGATGCAGTGGGCAAGAGACCTTGCTGGGTCTCCTCTCATGAATGTCCTTTTCGACTAGCAACACATCTTTCAAATTCGCTATTTGAACGGAGTTCTCTTTCGATAATCATAAAGAGACAGCGTGAGTTGAGCAACTTCCCGGACTCTGCACAGAGTGATTATTCGCCGCAAAGGCAGTGTGGTTCTCTTGATGAGCAGCGATTCCCAACTATAGTCGACACTCTCAAGACTCGGTTCATCCCCCGAAATAGAGTTCTTTTTATCTCCTGCTGTGATCTATTTGGGCAAAGAAAGCTATCAATGGGACCTAGCTAGAACATGTTTCTCATTGCCGGCTAAATAATCGGTCTAGCATTCGTGTGCCATGTCCTCGGCACTTAGATGGTCTGACACTCATCAAGGAGCTCTTGGTCTGTCAGGCTCCAAAATGTCAATCTGTCATCGAAGGCCAACTATTGATCAGGTTATTATCAAATGTGGGTAGTAGCAGGGCCGGCCCAACCCTTACACAATTAAGTTATTTGTGTAGGCTCCAAATTTTGGAGAATTCTTATAATATTTATCCCTTTAGTATAATAGGTTTAATTTTTTCTGTTTTATTTTACATTTTAGATATGATTAAAATTTTTAGGGCTCAAATTTTATTAGTTAAAATCAGTATCTAATTTTATTAAGTCCAAAATTACTCTCAACTTGGTTTGAACCCAAATTTTAGAGGTATCCATAAAATTTACCACTTTAGTATAATAATCTTTTTTTTTTTTTTTTTTTTTGTATTTTAGATTTGATTCAAATTTTTAGGGCTTAAATTTTAATAGTTCAAATCAATACCTAATTTTTTTGGGTCCAAAATTACTTCTTCGTGTGAGATTCGATTTAAGTTTTTCTAAATATTTTGGGTGTGTTTATAGTTATATTTCACTCAATCACATAGAAAATTTATATTTATTATTTCTTATGGTCAAAATTTATAAAATTAGTTTTTTTTTTGTCTTAATATAAATTTTCAGTCTAAATAATTTGTACTTAAATTGTCTATGTTATTAAAGTTTTATACTTCGTGCGTGCACATTACTCATGGGTAAAAAATAATTTTTTGTTATCTTAAAATTATTTTTTGCTCACATATTATATTATTAGANTCTTATGGTCAAAATTTATAAAATTAGTTTTTTTTTTGTCTTAATATAAATTTTCAATCTAAATAATTTGTACTTAAATTGTCTATGTTATTAAAGTTTTATACTTCGTGCGTGCACATTACTTATGGGTAAAAANGTTATTAAAGTTTTATACTTCGTGCGTGCACATTACTCATGGGTAAAAAATAATTTTTTGTTATCTTAAAATTATTTTTTGCTCACATATTATATTATTAGATTACTTGTTCAAAATTTAAATTGATAAAATTTTATTTCCAATCAACTAAGAATGAATGAATTAACAATATTATCTATTAAAAAAAGTTATTTTCAAAACTTGAGTATAAAAACTTGATTAATATTTTAAATTTTTTAAAAAATAAAAAATAATTTTTTAAAACAAAAAAAATTATAATAATTAAAAATAAAATATAGTAATAGAAAAATATTAATAGGATCATATGAAAATTTTGCCTACTCGGCGTACACAGGATGACCATGTTCGGCCTAAACACGAGCATATTTTGAAAATGCGAGGAATGCGCCTACGAAGAGATTGTGGTACCATCTATTGAGGGAGCATGCTCGGCACGTGAAATAATCTGTCCATCTTCAATTGATGCTCCATCTCGCCTATGGGCAGGAGACTTTGCTCGGCCTATCATCCACAGGTGTCGAAGCTCGGTCTCATTCCCCGGACACTGCTATAAACCTCTCAAAAGCCGTGAATCACTCATCCACCGTGATCAACACCACGAACCCATACTGGCCAACATTGATCACCTCAAGCAGTTCTAGAGA
Organism: Ilex paraguariensis; assembly: GCA_963454935.2. Lineage (NCBI taxonomy): Eukaryota > Viridiplantae > Streptophyta > Magnoliopsida > Aquifoliales > Aquifoliaceae > Ilex > Ilex paraguariensis. Next base: position 208,632 of record CAUOFW020006558.1, read on the forward strand.
GGTCTCTAATCGGCATCATTAGTTGATTCCAGCTTGTTAGGTGGTCGGTCTCATCTTTGAGCATCATTGATGATCATCACTGCAATTGTTCGAGACAACCTCATAAGATTCCTTTTTGGATCATCTCCATTTCCATGAAGCATAGCTTGAAAAATCTGTTGGCCGACACAATAACTAACTTGGAAGATGGTCTACAGTGGCCCATAAACTGCTCGGCATCATTAAGACATCTCGGCTGTCGGTGGCGGATTTAGTATGCGGGCAGCTGCCCCACTAAAATTTTAAAAAATTTTGGGATTGAAGTGTAATTTTAAAAATTTCAAGAATTTCTTAAATTTGTCTCACTGAAATTTTCTTAAAGTATAAGATATATTAATATAATTTTTAACCCTTAAAAGCTAACTTTTGGTGGCTCCTCCTCATTTTTCATGCCTGGCAGTTGCCTCTATTGAAATTTTAAAAACTTTTGGGATTTTAGTGTAATTTTAAAAATTTTAAAAATTTCTTAAACTTACCTCACTTAATTTTTTTTAAAGTATAAGGTATATTAATATAATTTTAAATCCTTAAAAACTAACTTTTGGTAGCTCTTTTTCACGCCTGCATTTTTTTTCCATAAGTCTTCGTCTTCTTTGTCCAGACTTCCAGTTCAGTCCAACCGGTAACCCCTCTTCTTTCTTTTATTTAGTTTTTTTGTTATTTCCTTTGGTGTATTCATCAACAAATCACCCTATTGGATTCAATCATTGTGCAAAACAAATTTGAAAAAACCCTAGAAGATTATGTTGAAGCTAAGGAGAGGTAATGCATTAACCAAATTTTTTGATAGTAGTATTAGCATTAATCAAAAATCAAATTTTTTATATTAGAAAATTAGTTTAACTCTTGTAGAATTGATGATTTTTTGGTATAATATTTATGGACTTGTGTAGGTTTTTTTTTGTTTCGTCTTGGGTCACCACTTAACTATTTTGAATTTTTGTTAAAGTTCATGTTCAAATTAGCTATCTGAGATTATTGGTTAGTACTATTTTTCTTCCCTATGATTAAATTGATTTAATTGATTCCTTGAAATTTTAGTTTAGATTATATTTTGAATTTATGGATTATATTTTGATTATATGTAGTCCATTATCTCATTTGTTACGAACTTGGCAAAATCCTGGCTCCGCTCGGCTGTGAAAGCCCCATTATTTTTTTCCTCACATTGGGGGATTGCTCAGAGTGGGGGGCATGTCCCGAAGCCACATGTTCTTAGGACAAGGGCCTCTCGGGTAGTCGATTTCAACTATAGTTCTCAGCATCACCTATCAGACCCATAATATTTTGGCTAGTCATCCCATCATTAAGTAATGGTTGGCACTGCCTCTAGACAAAATACCTCGATAAGTCTCCTCTGTTGAATGTCCATTTGCAATTAGCACTCCTTCGGCTTCGACAGCAGTTAAGCAGGGTTCTCATAATCTGAGAGAGCGTAACACACTCGAGCAAGGGAAAATGCTTTACCCAGCTCTTCGGCGTTTAGAATTTGAACTGATCCAGAATTATTTCAGTTTATGTTAAAGCTAAACACATCACAAGTGGGTCTTCTTTCGCTCCGACAAAGGCAATGCTAACGCTTAACTATAAGGAGGTGCTCGGCGAGTAAATTTTTTGACACTACCTTTCTCCCTCGGGGGTTTAAAGCACCAAAAATCTTATATGTCTAGGCACTCAGTAGACTCGGGGCCCTGAACGTGGGTAAGCCTTTGTTCGGCCAAAGTACCAAAAGTCCTAATGTAGGCATAAAACCTCTTGGGGATAAGTTCAAGGACTTGGACTCGGAAGTACTCCTTGTTGAAGGAGGTGACATGAGACTCGGGATCAGGCCTTGAACACAGGTAAGTCTTTGCATGATCAAAGCACCCAAAATCCTATGTGATTAGACACTTGATGGGCTCTGAGCCCTAGAAATGGGTAAGACTTTGCTTGGCTAAAGCGCCAAAGCACCAACAGTCCTATTGTAGGCAAAAACCTCTCGGGGACTGATTCAAGAACATGAACTTGGGAGTACTCCTTCTTTAGGGATGTGACATGAGAATTTGGGTGAGACCCTAGACATAGTGCAATATAGTTACATGGAAACGCTTCATCCAGCGTCAATATTCATGCTCGAAGGTCAGACATGAAGACCCTCTTAAGAAAAATCTCACCGAAAAGACCTTGAATTGTGTGATGACCCATATATACATAAATCATTATCACGTTAATTAGTTCATCAATTTTAATTTTATATANCAGCGTCAATATTCATGCTCGAAGGTCAGACATGAAGACCCTCTTAAGAAAAATCTTACCGAAAAGACCTTGACACGTTAATTAGTTCATCAATTTTAATTTTATATAATTGAGATTTATTTTTTTCAAAAAATATATAAATATAAATAAATAATAATTTCTTTTATGAACCAATGGACTCCAAATATAGATTCTTCACATGAAAATGAGTTAAATGACTATAACTTAGGTCAAGTTTCAATGAATATATATATATATATCTTATATAAGTATTAGAGGACATGAACAGCGGNATAATAATTTCTTTTATGAACCAATGGACTCCAAATATAGATTCTTCACATGAAAACGAGTTAAATGACTATAACTTAGGTCAAGTTTCAATGAATAGATATATATATATATATATCTTATATAAGTATTAGAGGACATGAACAGCGGAAAAAAAAAGAAAAAGAAAAAAGGAGATGCTTGGGGACCAAGCAAGCCTTGGCTATAAATAGCCAAGCCCAGGGCATTGAACGACACAACAAGTAAAAAAGAGAGAAAGGGAGGAAGAAAGGAAGGGAGAAAGACAGTAAAGATGGAAAAAAGGGTCCAAATTTTGTTGACCTAAGAGTTCGTTGTTGCGATCAAAATCTTTGGTAAGATTTTTTAATTATTATTTAGTAAACTTTATAGGTTCGAGTCTCTTAAAGTTGATCCTCATTAAATATTTTTGGATCAAATTTAAATATCATTATTTTTCATTAATTATTCCAAAAATTATTTTAGCTTAACTAAACTCTTATTACCTATTATTATTTTAAAATATTATTTTAGTTATTTTGTCACAGTACACGGTATCGAGTAGAAGTTAAGGCAGAAGTATGGTTTCTTATATTTTTTTACTGTCATTGATGCATTTCATGCATATTTGGTGGTTTCATATCAAATCTATTTTTTATATAATGTAATATTATATTACNACTCTTATTACCTATTATTATTTTAAAATATTATTTTAGTTATTTTGTCACAGTACACGGTATCGAGTAGAAGTTAAGGCAGAAGTATGGTTTCTTATATTTTTTACTGTCATTGATGCATTTCATGCATATTTGGTGGTTTCATATCAAATCTATTTTTTATATAATGTAATATTATATTACTATAATCATAGGGTTAAACTGGGCTTTTATAAATAAATCGTGATCATGCACATGTTAATTTTTTATTTTTATCAAGATCCTAATTATCTTGTGAAACCATGTTGCATAATAAATATTTTTTTTATTATTAATATTTAATGTTTGATTTGCTGCTGAGTCTGACTATGATATGACTTTATTTTGTGATGAAATTACTATAAATGCACATAATATAGGGCAGAGGGTTAGTAGATGAGTGATCCCTTGCGAGGATTACNGATATGACTTTATTTTGTGATGAAATTACTATAAATGCACATAATATAGGGCAGAGGGTTAGTACATGAGTGATCCCTTGCGAGGATCGCNGAAACCATGTTGCATAATAAATATTTTTTTTATTATTAATATTTAATGTTTGATTTGCTGCTGAGTCTGACTATGATATGACTTTATTTTGTGATGAAATTACTATAAATGCACATAATATAGGGCAGAGGGTTAGTAGATGAGTGATCCCTTGCGAGGATCGCAAGATTCCTATTAGTTTTTGGGTTCACTAGATAGTAATATCGGTTACCGTGGTAGCCTGTGTAACATCACATAATTCTTGATATTGATATTTTCAGAAAAGCAAGAAGGACATTGCGTTCCCTAGGGTGCAAGACCCCAAAGTTTTTCTCATGAGGCGGTTCATGCGTGGACTTGAAAATTGACAGATTGATATGATCGATATGTGCTGAAATTTATTTATTTATTTAATTCATTACTTTGTCCTATTCTTGCATTTATCCGTTATTTAATTATATTATGCATTGTTTTAAAATATTGGTAGTCATTGATAAACATTATCCTACTGAGCTGGTGAGCTCATCCTTATCTAACATTTTTCAGATATATGAAGTTGGGTCGGAGGATAGGCTAAAAGAACCATGGATTGAATCTGTTATTATTATTTTTCTCTNTTGTCCTATTCTTGCATTTATCCGTTATTTAATTATATTATGCATTGTTTTAAAATCTTAGTAGTCATTGATAAACATTATCCTACTGAGCTGGTGAGCTCATCCTTATCTAACATTTTTCAGATATATAAAGTTAGGTCGGAGGATAGGCTAAAAGAACCATGGATTGAATCTGTTATTATTATTTTTCTCTATGTTGTATCAAGAATATTTGAAATGATCATGTGAGGATTATGTACTCGTACGCAGAATATAATAATACAAGAAAGGTTATCGTAAATTTAGTGTGATATTATTCCTTAATCACGGTCAGGNATCATGTGAGGATTATGTACTCGTACGCAGAATATAATAATACAAGGAAGGTTATCGTAAATTTAGTGTGATATTATTCCTTAATCACGGTCAGGGTTTTTTTTTAGAGTGGTATCAGAGCTTAGGAATTAGGTCTCACACGAGAATTATAAATATATATAATAATAAATAATAGTGTTAATTTACTAATACTGAACATGTTTTGCAGACAGATTATATTTTTTTGTCAACAGAGCTAACTTTTTATGCTATATGTATGACATCAGGAGACGATATTTACATGGTCCACAATAACATGGTCTCTGAGGTAGCCAACGTGTACCGGATTCTTAAGGTTAATGTAGAGGCGTATGATCTGATAGTCCGTGAGATTTANTTTTTGTCAACAGAGCTAACTTTTTATGCTATATGTATGACATCAGGAGACGATATTTACATGGTCCACAATAACATGGTCTCTGAGGTAGCCAACGTGTACCGAATTCTTAAGGTTAATGTAGAGGCGTATGATCTGATAGTCCGTGAGATTTAATACGTGTCCCAAAATTAGTCGTTCATGCCAATTTCTGAGCATAAAAGATTAGTACATCACCGGCTGACCTCGCAGCTAAGGGTGGTTCGCTAAGCGTTAAGTATCGAAAGGAACCATAACTTGTACCAGAATATTCTGAATGGATTGTCAGTGCAAGATATTCAGTGACCTGCGGGGGCTAATGTNCATAAAAGATTAGTACATCACCGGCTGACCTCGCAGCTAAGGGTGGTTCGCTAAGCATTAAGTATCGAAAGGAACCATAACTTGTACCAGAATATTCTGAATGATTGTCAGTGCAAGATATTCAGTGACCTGCGGGGGCTAATATGGGACAGACAGTAGAATCCCCTAACCTAAACAATAACGAAGAAGATGACCCACAACCTAACAACCCTTATGTAGCCCCTGCAGCCGCACCACCCAAAGCAAACCATAGTGTAACTTCTGCAGGTTCTGTGCATGTGTCTCCAAGGGAGAGGCATGAAATTTCTTGGTCCCCAACTATATTGTTGGTCTTACTGTTCTAAGAATTTTTGTCTGCAAATAGTAGTAACTCTTGGAATAGTAAAGATAAATATATAATTTAGAAGTGACTGTCCTAGACTTTTGTTCTCCATGTAAATGACATCTAGGATAGGAAACGAAATGTATCTTAGTTGCTAATTATGTGAAATTAGAGTTGTTTTCTTAATTTCTAGATGTGGTTATATTTTTTAATGCAGTCATAATATCATGAACTATGTGTTATAAGATGGAGGAAAATACATCTCAAGATCAACCAGAGACATCTATCAATGACTGGTTCCTTCCAGCACTGCAGGATACTATAAGTGGCATTTACCAGTGCCTAAGAGAACTGACCATTTTGGCACGATAACAAGCGAAAGATAATAATCACACTATGGTTACACAACCGCCAGTTCAGGAACAAGCAAATGTGCCCGAAACACGAAAAATAATGATATTCAAAAAATTTCTATGACAACGTCCCCTTACCTTTCAAGGAAGTACTGAGCCACTTGATGCAAAAAGGTGGCTTCGATAACTGAAAAATGTAATGGATGACATGAATATNCGCCAGTTCAGGAACAAGCAAATGTGCCCGAAACACGAAAAATAATGATATTCAAAGAATTTCTATGACAACGTCCCCTTACCTTTCAAGTACTGAGCCACTTGATGCAAAAAGGTGGCTTCGATAAGTGAAAAATGTAATGGATGACATGAATGTTTTCCTAGAGTTACGAATTACCTTGAAGGTGAAGCTGATCACTGGTGGGATACAGTCAAAAGAATGAGGAACGTAGACCAAATGACGTGGACCACCTTCGAAAGAGTGTTTAACGATAAATATTTTTTCGAGTCCGTAAGGGATAAAATGTTTTTTGACTTCTTGGAGTTGCAACAACGCAACCTGATAGTCACGCAATATGAGTTCAAATTTGCTGAACTCTCTCGCTTTGCCACAGAATTAGTTTCTACTGATGCCAAGAAGGCCACACGATTTGAACAAGGCCTTAAGCCTTCTATCTGAGGGCGCCTCGTAGCGCATCGACTAAGGAAGTATAAGAAACTGGTGGAAAAGGCTATGCTAGTAGAAAGAGACTTGGAGGACACCCAAAATATCAGAAGTCGTCAACAAGGCAGAGGGAGTCAGACAAGAAATGGTGGCAGTAGTAATCACCAAAGAATGACCCCATATCGACGATTAGGGCAAGATACCAATGAAAGGAGGAATGCAAATTAGGGGCAAAATTCTAAAAATTGAAACAGAGAATCCAATGATACAAAACGATGTTTTAAGTGTGGACAAACTGGACATTTTAAAAATCAGTGTCCCCTCGTGTCCTCTCAAGGGTCGGCCAATCAAGGATCTTATCAGCTATTCAATCAACCTTGTCCACAACAACGCCCTTACCCTACTCTGACAACAGGACCGACAACCCAAGTAGGACCTTCGCAGTCGTTTCCAAATCAGGCACAACAAAAAAGTCAAGAAATAGAACAACAGTTACTGAAGGTCAACTTCGGATCTACGCAATGGCTACACCAGATAATGATGTCACTAACGAAGTAATTGAAGATATCATTCTTATTAATAATTCTTGGGCACGTATTTTACTTGATCCGGGGGCAACCCATTCTTTCATTCGCACTTCATATGCTGTTGCATTAGGGTTAGAATTCGAACTTTTGAGTCGTACATTGTGTATAAACCTACTTATGAGAGATTTCTTGGAAACGACTAGGGTATGCAGAAATTACATAATTCGAATTGAGGAGAGCGAGTTGACTGTGGACCTAGTTGCCTTAGAAATAATTAGATACGACATAATTTTTGGAATGGACATCATGCCATCATGGATTGTTATAGTAAGAAAATCAAATTCCGTACCTCGGATGATGAAGAGTTCGAATTCATAGACAAACATCACTATTCACATCCGTTCTCCACAAGGAACAAAAGTAGTTTGAAATTCATTGCCAACTTAATTGGGGAAGAACTAGGTAAGATCACAGCTGATGTCATCTTGTTAATGTGTGACTTTCCTAACGTATTTTTTGAGGAATTATCGGGACTACCCCTACAAAGAGAAATAGAATTTACTATTGAGGTATATCCTGGTAAGGAGCCAATATCTATTGCCTCTTATCGTATGACACCATTGGAGTTAAAAGAATTAAGAAAACAGCTGGATAAACTTCTTTCTATGGGATTCATTTGATCAAGTACGTCGCCATGGGGTGTTCTTGTAACTTTTGTGAAAAAGAAAGATAATACGTTGAGACTTTGTATTGACTATTGGAAGCTGAATCGGGTCACAATAAAAAACAAATATCCTCTACCACATATTGATGACATATTTGATTAACTCAGAGGTTCTCGCTACTATTCCAAAATTAATCTTCGAACTGGATACCATCAATTGAGAATCAGAGAAGAGGATATCCCCAAAACAGTTTTTCATACTCGATATGGACATTTTGAATTCTTGGTGATGCCCTTTGGACTTATAAATGCATTTGCAGCTTTCATGGACATGATGCACCGGGTATTCAGACCCTATCTTGATCAGTTTGTAGTCGTCTTCATAGACGATATTTTCGTTTACTCAAAGTCACGTGAGAATCATGTACAACATCTTTGTCAAGTGTTATTAACACTAAGGGAGCACAAGTTTTATGCTAAGAAAAGTAAGTGTGAGTTCTGGATGAAAAAAGTTAAATTTCTTGGGCATGTAGTATCCGAAGAAGGAGTGACAGTGGATCCAGCTAAAATTGAAGTAGTAATGAATTGAGACCGATCAAAGAATGCAACAGAAGTTCAAAGTTTTTTAGGATTGACAGGATACTATCGAAAATTTGTGGAAGGATTTTTCAGAATAGCGCTGCCCATGACCCGACTCACCTGGAAAGGAGAAAAATTTGAGTGGACCAAAAAATGTGAACAAACATTTAACATCCTAAAGGAGAAGTTGACCACGATATCTATTCTCACTATACCCAAAAGTGGTATTGGGTATGATGTTTATACAAATGCATCATTACAAGGACTTGGACATGTATTAATGCAAAATAACAAGGTGGTTGCTTATGGATCAAGACAATTAAAAACTCATGAACAAAATTATTCCACTCATGATTTGGAGTTGGTAGATGTTGTCTTTGCTTTGAAGCTATGGTGTTGTTACATATATGGGAAAAAATTTTAGATTTACTCGGATCACAAAAGTCTCAAGTATATATTCACTCAAAAAGACTTGAATCTCCGATAACGACGCTGGATAGAGTATCTCGAGGATTACTACTTCACACTTCAATATCATCTGGGGAAAGCTAACGTGGTAGCTGATGCATTTAGCAGAAAATCTTGAAGTGCAGTGATCAACGTGATGAAGGACAAATGTCAATTGAGGAAGGCACTAGAAGACTATGACATCTGGAAGGGTGAATCAGAAGGTCAACCACGTTTGTTTAATCTCGTTGTTCAACCTGTCCTCCGACAAAAAGCTGTTGAATTACAACGTTCGGATTCCTACCTAGAATCCATCTGCACCCAATTGGAAGATGGGAACGCTCTTGAAAATTGGGAGTTGCGAAAAGGGGAATTACTATATCAAGGAAGGTTGTGTGTACCTGATAATGCTCAATTGAAAGAAGAGATACTCAGGGAATGTCATCGCTCTAAGTTTTCCATACATTCTGGTAGCACAAAAATGTATCAACATAAGAAGCGTCAATATTGGTGGAAAGGAATGAAGAAGGAAGTCGCTAAATTTACAGCTCAATGTGCCACATGCCAGCAAGTAAAAGTTGAGCATCAGAAACCTGGTGGTTTGTTACAATCCTTACCTATCCCAGAGTAAAAATGGGATCATATCACTATAGATTTTGTGATTGGCTTGCCTAGAACTACAAAGGGATACAATGCAGTATGCGTTATAGTGGATCGACTTATCAAATCGGCCCATTTCTTAGACATGAAGANCTTGCCTAGAACTACAAAGGGATACAATGCAGTATGCGTTATAGTGGATCGACTTACCAAATCGGCCCATTTCTTAGCCATGAAAAATGCTGACACTCTAGTTACGTTAAGTCAAACTTATATACGGGAGATTGTTAGATTACATGGGGTACCATTATCAATCGTGTCAGACCGAGATATTCGCTTTGTGGCTCAATTTTGGCAGAGTTTACAAAAAGTCATGGGAACCGAGTTGCATTTCAGTACTACTTACCATCCTTAAACAGACGGCCAATTTGAAATGGTGATTCAAATATAGGAAGATATGTTGTGAGCTTGCGCTCTGGATTTTAAGGGCAGTTGGAATGAATATCTTCCACTGGTGGAATTTGTTTACAACAACAGCTATCAAAGCAGTACTGACATGGCTCCGTATGAGGTTCTATATGGACGACCTTGTAGATCACCTCTATGTTTGGCCGAAGCTGGTGAGAGCATTTTATTTGGTCAAAAAATTGTCCAAAAAACCACTGAGAAGATCCAAGTAGTTCAAGATTGGCTACGCAAGGCTCAAAGTCGATAAAAGAGCTATGCAGATCAAAGGAGAATGCCCTTGAAATTTTAAGTGGGTGATTATGTATTTTTGAAGGTATCCCCTAGGAAAGGAATATCTAGATTTGGAAAAAATGGTAAATTGGCTCCCAGATACATTAGACCTTTCGCGGTAACACAACACGTTGAAAACGTAGCTTATCAATTTGTCTTGCTAAGTCAGTTATCAAGAATACATGATATGTTTCATGTATTCATGTTAAGAAAATATGAACCAGATGCGTCTCACGTCATCGATTGGAAGAATGTCTGGATTTAAGAAAATGGAACGTACGAAGAACAACCTGTGCAAATTCTCAACACCAAGGAGCAGATATTACGTACAAGGTCATACCACTCGTAAAAATGCTATGCCAACATCATGGTGTTAAAAGAGTCACGTGAGAATTAGAAGCATATATGCGTGCAAGATATCCATATATTTTTAATTCTCAAGGTTAGTATCAAATTTCGGGGACAAAATTCTTTTAAAGGGGGTAGATTGTGATAACACGTTAATTAGGTCATCAATTTTAATTTTATATAATTGAGATTTTTTTTAAATATATATAAATATAAATAAATAATAAAATTTTTTATGAACCAATGGACTCCAAATATAGTCTCTTCGCGTGGAAACGAGTCAAATGACTATAAATTAGGTCAAATTTCGAATGAATAGATATATATATATATATATATATATATATATCTTATATAAGTATTAGAGGACATGAATAGAAAAAAAAACTTGCAAGAGGAGAAAGAAGAAAAAAAAAAAAAAGGAGATGCTTGGGGACCAAGCAAGCCTTGGCTATAAATAGCCAAGCCCATGGCATTGAACGGCAGAGCAAGGAAAAATAAGAGAAGGGGAGGAAGATAAGAAGGAAGAGAGAGAGGAAAGAGGGAAAATTGGTCAAAATTTTGTTAACCTAAGAGTTCGTAGTTGCGATCAAAATTTTGGGTAAGATTTTTTAGTTATTATTTAGTAAAATTTATAGGTTTAAGTCTCTTAAAGTTGATCCTTATTAAATATTTTTGGATCAAATTTAAGTATCATTATTTTTCATTAGTTATTACAAAAATTATTTTAACTTAACTAAACTCTTATTACCTATTATTATTCTAAAATATTATTTTGGTTGTTTTGTCACAATACACGGTATTAAATAGAAGTCAAGGCAGATGTAAAGTTTTTTTTATCTTTTATTGTCATTGATGCATTTCATACATATTTGGGGATTTCATATCAAATCTATTTTTTATATAATGTAATATTATATTGCTATAATCATGGGGTCAAACTGGAGTTTTATAAATAAATCGTGTTCATGCACATGTTGAATTTTTATTTTTATCGAGACCCTAATTATCTTGTGAAACCTCGTTGCATAATAAATATTTTTTTATTATTATTATTTAATATTTGATTTGCTGTTGAGTCTGATTATGATATGAATTTATTTTGTGATTTTGATGAAATTACTATGAATGCACATAATCGAGGGCAGGAGTTAGTAGATGAGTGATCTTTGCGAGGATTCACAGGATTCCTATTAGTCCTTGGGTTTACTAGATAATAATATCGGTTGTCGTGGTAGCCTGTGTGGCACCACATAATTCACGGTATTGGTGTTTTTAGAAAAGAAAGAAGGGCATTGAGTTCCCTAGGGTGCAAGACCCCAAAGTTTTTCTCTGGAGACGGTTCATAAGTGGACCAGAAAATTGACGGATTGATATGATCGATATGTGCTAAAATTTGTTTATTTATTTGATTCATTACTTTTTGTCCTATTTCTGTATTTATCCGTTATTTAATTATATTATGCATTGTTTTAAAACCTTGGTAGTCATTAATAAACGTTATCCTACTGAGCTGGTGAGCTCATCCCTATCTAACATTTTTCAGATATATGAAGTCGAGCAGGAGCATAGGCTGAATGGACCATGGATAGAGTCTGGTATTTATTATTTCTCTTTATGTTGTATCAAGAATATTTGAAATGATCATGTGAGGATTATGTACTCGTACGCAGAATATAATAATACAAGGAAGGTTATCATAAGTTCGTTGTGATTTTATTCCTTAATCACGTGGATTTTTTTTTTTTTTTTAGAGAAAAAAAAATTCGAAGGCATGACAAATTGTCTAATTATAGGTTTGATATATTCGAGATTCAGTTTGGCAAGGTACGTTTTTATTTATTTCAATTAAATGTTATTTGAATATGATAAGAAAGGACGAGACTTAAAGCCCAGTTGATCATCAAACTTGGGACTATCGAGGCGAAGGGACAAATATGTTCGGGCATTCTTTTATAGACATTCTAAACGAGTCAAGATTATTCAGTCCTTCTTTAGAGGACCTGGTGTATTCAACCTTTCTTTACAAGGACAGACTTATTTTGATCTTTCTTAAGGGTCATGGTTATTTGGTCCCTCTTCAGAGGACCGACTATTACTGTCCCCTTTAGGCTCGTTCATGCTTGACGTTCGTCACATCTGATGACAATAATCTTTCTTGGGGTTCAGATATTATTATCTTATTTGGGTGAGGTTGAGGTCCAATTATGATTGTCATATTCAGGACTCGGCTCTCTCTAGTGGCTTGTTATGTTTATATTTGGAATTCCATTACTCAACCCCTCAACAAGCTACTTCATTATTAGTCGGCCTCAAGAAACACATTTGAGACTTCTATATTCAGTCTCTCTTCTAGAAATCTATGTGTTCTGTCTTTCAAGGGCCAGGTTTATTCGGTCCTTCCTCGGGCCTATTGGGTTACTCTTCGGAGGCTAAGCTTACGTGGTGTCTCTTCAAAAGATCAGTGACATCTGTTATTAACCTTTCTCGTTGGAACTAATTGCCTTGGAAGACGCCTCATGATTGTCTCATTCATCACTTAGCTATGATTATCCTTCTCGGGATTCTATTATTAGCGTATCTGTTAGGATTCAGTTATCTTCATCCTTCAGATTTGGCCTCTTAATAAGACACTATGTTATTGCACAGGCTGATGGGTTTCTTATGTGTTCATTGCTATTGCTCAGGCTTAGAACTGTCTATAACATGGAGATGTCATCTATGGCACCAAGCAGATTCATTGTCCTGACTGTTGAAATATCACTCATTGATCGTAGAATATCCAACCTTCACGTTTATTGATCTTGGCATTTTGTTATAAGTGTCATTGTCTATTGAATTTGGACTCTACACGTGTCATTATCTATTGAATTCGGACTCCGTGCTCGCTTGACAACGTATAGTGGATCTTGGCATATCTCCTTCAAGTTGCACCTCGCCAAAAAAGGTGTGAATAATATACCCAAAGACATGAGTATTCTGCATAGCTTTCATCTCCTTCTGAATATTCAAAGGAAATAAAAGTGGGGGACAATTGATAGGACATTATTTACCAGGTGGGTCCACCAGCCCCACTCCCAAGGAAGGAATATAGATGAGGTGACATATATCACCAGTGAGACTTACTACAATAAATATATAGCAGGTAATGAGTATTTTAGTAGATTAGTCCAGACCCATCTCCCTACATTGACGGATATATTGCATTGTAAGTGACTCTCTAATCTTCTCTATATATATGGGTGAAGACCCAAGAAAGAGGGGGTCTCAAGTATGAGCATCTCAGCTCTATACTTCACACATACACACACACCTATATTAATTTTCTTTTTTATACACTCGCCTATTAAGGTATTGATCGCAATACTGACTTAGGTATCAGAGGATCCTCCCCTGGCTCAACGCCGGGGGGTCCCTCTAATATCTTTATGTCTTGCAGCTCACGGATTGAATGATACTCGAAGACTAGGGGCGCATTTCGACATATTTCAATTATTGGCGAATTTTTACCCGTACAAGATTCAAGTCAAGGCTTTACTCAAATAGAACTGCCCATACGTTAGCACTAGGCACAAGATACCTTGGATTTTATGTCTTGATGTTTACCTCATTTTGTTATTTCTCGAGAAAGGCAAGGGGAAAAATCATCAATAAACTTGTTACATTGTTTTCGATTGAACTCGTTGAATCGAATTTGAACAAAAGATGTATATAACTAAACTAAATTGTAAACAAAACAAAACAAGTTTGTTTGAATGGTTAAGGAGTTGTTCACCCCAAATACAACCTAGGATTTGAGCCCCCCCTAGCAATTTTCTTCTCCCTTTCCATTTAGAGCTAAAATCTTTGACCAAAACATACATATTAAACCTCAAAAACAAAAATTTCACCCTACCATTTTTTTTTGGGTGGGTGGGCTATGAACAGTAGGTATTGAATTAACAAGCCAACCCATATTGATGCCTATTCATATTAACCTGTTGTGGCAGGGGCTGCTAGTATCAATACTTAAAATTAGGCCTGATAATCAAAGACACGACTCGTGAAATCAATATGAATTCAACACGGATTTATTGAGTTCGAGTTTAGTCTTAACGAGTTTAGGTGATTAACGAGTTAATTCAGTAGATTCGTGAAATAAACGAATCTATTTCGTGTTTAATCCATAAATTTATTTTAACCCGTTAACAATGACACTATAAATTCTAAAATAAAATTAGGTCTCTCAATCTTTGTCTCATCTCGCACCTCCTATCTCACAACTCATTCGAATTTGGTAGTAATTTAATATTTATTCTTTGTCTTTATTTTTTTGCTCAGTCATGATTTATTGTTGTGATAAACAGGTTAAACATGTGTAATATGTGATGAATTGATATTTTTTGTGTAGACTCGAAATACTATAATCGATTCTCTTATTTAGCGGGTGATACACGAGTTGTGTTAAATAACCAGTCTAATAAATAAGTCGTAAATGAGTATAATTGTTAGACCCANTAAGTCGCGTGTCAGCAACGGCATGCGGTTTGTCTGTCTCTGACGTGATATCATATGCCACGCGTCCATCCCTTATTGNGGTATAATTGTTAGACCCATTTATATAAATAAATAGAGTATGAATAAAAAAATTTTTGACACAAAACTATTCTAGTTAACAGGTTTGTCAACTCTACGTGCGTGTATGAATATGAAATATGATATATTATAATCGAAGTGACAAAAGTACGACGTTTGTTTGTTGACCCAGCAAGAAAATAATAGGTCGCTCAAGCAATCAAATGCTCCTTGTTAAGGATTGGAACATAATTTTTATTCCAACAACAACCGCCTTATATCCGTTCTCCCACTAATCAAGCGATTGTTTGCAAACTTGCTATGGTATTTGTGCGTGCAAGATCCTGCACAATATAAAAAAAAAACGGGAACAGAGCTTTCCCTTGGTGAACTTCGAGTGGGCCGGTTGAGTGAACAAGCACGCTGCTTGGAACAGCCTGCAAGGTACGGTAGTAACCCGGAACGGCAACGGGAGATCCTGGGAAAGGAAGAACGATCCTGTGGGGATG